>JACXGI010005172.1:0-48647 GCA_016801175.1 Esox masquinongy | reverse complement strand
GCCTGGTGTGTTCCTTGTTCTTCATGATGCTCTCTGCGCTTTAAACGGACCTCTGAGACTATCACAGAGCAGGTGCATTTATACGGAGACTTGATTACACACAGGTGTATTCTATTTATCATCATTAGTCATTTAGGTCAACATTGGATCATTCAGAGATCCTCACTGAACTTCTGGAGAGAGTTTGCTGCACTGAAAGGGCTGAATAATTTTGCACGCCCAATTTTTCAGTTTTTTATTTGTTAAAAAAGTTTGAAATATCCAATAAATTTCGTTCCACTTCATAATTGTGTCCCACTTGTTGTTGATTCTTCACAAAAAAATTACAGTTTTATATCTTTATGTTTGAAGCCTGAAATG
Organism: Esox masquinongy; assembly: GCA_016801175.1. NCBI lineage: Eukaryota > Metazoa > Chordata > Actinopteri > Esociformes > Esocidae > Esox > Esox masquinongy. The sequence continues at coordinate 48,287 of JACXGI010005172.1, read as the reverse complement.
TGGCAAAAGGTTGAAAAGTTCAAGGGGGCCGAATACTTTCGCAAGGCACTGTATATATATATATATATATATATATATATATATATATATATATATATATAGGGCAGCCAACGTTCAAGGTAAACAATGCCATACAGTATTTTGAAGCATTAAAAGGGAGCTGTGTAGAATTCTGCCTCTAGCGTTTACACGACTGAATTCAAACACTAACACGACTTGTCCCTTTTTCCTCTTCCCTTAACAAATGAAACCAGAATGGTATTAGTTCTTCCAGGGTGGTTTAGTGAGTATGAAGAGAATAGTTCATGCAAACTTATAGACATACCGGTGAGGAAGTTTAAATGTGGGATGTCAGGCACTCAGCAATTTTGTAGAAACAAATACTTGAAAAATTAACTTAAAACATTAACTGGAGATGTTTTCTGGTCATTTTTAGCTAGTTGTACCGTAAAATTCTTACATATGGACACTGGATTAACCCTCTGAAGCACAGTGCTGTGCATAGACAACACTGTAATATGCACTTCGTCACTCTTGGGGAGTGCAGTAGCGCCAGCTGTCTCTATCTATTGTGGTGCTTAAAAATTCACTATGCAAGCAGCATTGAGCAATAATTTTGAAGAAAAACATTTAGTTTAAACAGATTCACAGTTGTTCCTTCAGATAGCAGAAAAAAACAGTTTGTAACATACAGTTAGCATGCTAAAGCTTGCTATCCAAAGGAAGGTTTACAATGCCATGACTGAATACCCCTTGATTAAACTTTTAACTTCTAACAATTTTTATTAGACATTTTTTCTACCCCATTATTTACACCCTTGGATAGGATTCGAACATCAGCTAGCAATGACTTAGTCGTACTGCAAGGCTGTGACTTAGATCACTGCGCCATTTAGGAGTTTCTATTCAGAATAAGACCGGGATGGACTGGGAATGAAAAAGGGCCCTGGGCTTTTTGACTTAGACCAGCCAACCATAACCCCCCCCCCAGCAATACACCAACCACCCACACAACCCATGCCACACCTCATGTAAACAAGATTACTGAACAATATTTATAACAATAACTTCAGTAAAATAGATGTAAAATAGAACAAGGGGAACGGGTTGTTAGGGGGAAGCTGGCTAGAAGGAGCGCATATTGCCCCTCCAACCAGCGTTCATCACCATCACAGTTTTCCTTTCTGAATTAACGTGGATCTTTCTCAGAATTATGGGGGGAAAATATATCTATGACCTGTATAGGTCCTCTTCTGCTATTGTGCACTGTTCAGTATGGCCTAGGACACTGTGCCATTGTGCAGGGTGTTCTGATGAGGTCAAACATTTTCTAGTGTTGGTGATACTGCTGCTTAAGGTAGGGGGTGATGTGTCATCTTCATGATGGTCAGGTGTTGCTGTCTCATCATGGTGGTGGGGAGGTAGTTATCCTGCTGGAGGTGGATGTTGACAGAACTCATATGACAAAAAAACAGGGTATATATTGTCATAGACTCTTTAGAGGGCATGGCATCAATTAAAGTGGAATACTGAACATGCAGATCTCAGTTTCAGCATTTGGAGGGGGCACTTCATCCTCCTCTTTTGCTGCTCTCTGAAACAAATAATGATCCCGAGGAGAGAAAAGAAAGTGTTATAGTACATGATAATTATAATAGTAGCATGTTAATAAAGTAAACTCAAAATGCTTTCACATTATAGAATCACATTTTCCCCTTGGACATATCTTTCATTATTCATAGCATTTATAGCTTAGCTCAGGCACAACTTTCATCAGCTAGCTGTTTTTCCCCTCCAAATCATTCCATTACCTTTTGTGCCTTCAATAATGACAATTACCGTTCTACTCTAAGAATGGCAAAGACAACGTTATTCTCAGTAACATTGAAAAAAAAAATGTGAAAGAATAAAACGCCATTATTCTAACGCTAGCGGAAGTTATTCAAGTATCTTCCCCATTATTTACGACTAGACTAAATAACAGCATTCAGTTATGTACTGTTACACCTAATCAACATTTTGTCTTTCTTTTTTCACTTACAGATGGATAACTCTACATTTTCCTTCATTAACATTCAGTTCAAACTTCGAAAATGTTACGTTACGGAAATCATGCAAGTTCGACGGGAACGACATGGGGCCCCTTTAGGGAGGTTTCCAACTGAGATTTCATTGTAAATCGTCCATTGTTTTTTTAGGGGGATGGGGTTGCGGTCAGTGTGTTGGCCACAATTTGAGACATTGCAGCGGGGTAAAGTTTGTCAGCCCTCAGGGGCCCCTAACGGTCTGGGGCACCAGGCAGTTGCCTGCCTTGCCTGTTCACATGCTGCGCGTCTGGGAATGTCAGTGGGCCAGCAGCTCACTCACCTGGGCCAGTCCGACACACAGCACCTGGTTATTTGCGTTGCATCGGCCCAAATTGTCAAGGGGCCCACCGGGAAAACTCCTGGTGCTGCAGATGGCCAGTTCGTAATTGGAATAACCATTTTTTATTGTAGTTCTCAGAGAATCTAATTATATCACTTCTAGTATTAGTAGCCTGGGGCTAGTCGCTAGCCTACAGACGAGATCTGTTGCAAATATCCTGTGTAAATCAATCTAATAACTTGCAAAATCTAGCTAACGTTTAGCTTTCTACATTTAGCAAATATCCAGTCCAAAGTGGAATGCTAATTGTCCATTGACATACTCAATTGTAGTAACTTTTCTTTTAAACAAATAAACAGCCTTTAACAGTAGGGAGGGTTTTGCCCCAGTGACCTATATTTCATAAACCTTGACAGTGAGACATGGTGTTCATCATACATCAACCTTAATGTTCAGAAAAAAAACATTTACAAATTCATTGAAATTCAGACACCACCCATGTCTATTTTAGTAAACGTCTGCTTTACTAGTACTTATGAATTAAACTGTCTGGTTGCTTCAAAATGGGATGACACCTCAAGCATGCCACATCACTCACATTCCATGATCATGGTAGAGAGCAGTGTTGCAAAATCCCATTTCATTTTGTAGACACATGGCTCATAGAAATGTTTCCAGACCAACATGGCTGACATAGAAATGTTTCAAGTGTCATTTAAAATGCATCATAATGCTGAAAACGCGTTGGCCAACTGCTTGATACAATTTTATATAATGGACATAGCTCTGGTCTAACGTCCAATTAGAAATTGTGAGACTGATGTTTTAAAATCAAGCCTGCGTGAGTGTGTCTGGCCATGCATATGTGCAAATATCAACAACAACAAAAAACATTGATTTGAGGGAGTAGGCCCAACTAAACAAATGAATAAAGAATACATGTTAAAGTGACATGCTGTTTAGGGAAGATGCTACTTAACAAAATGATACAGATTTGGTGTTTATATCCCATACAATCAAAGCCTAGTATGGCTATATTGCTTAAACACAATTTTCAATCAGCATTCATAGGCACAGCTCTTAGTTATGGTATACTGACTAAATACCACCCCTGACAGTCATGCCACTTAAAAATACAATAGTCTTTAGCTATTAAGCATCCAGTCCCAAACCAGCATATCAAACGTTGTTAGTGGCTCATGTCTGTCATTGCATATTGGAATCTGCATATTGGAAAGGGAAGGAGAAAATCTATGTCTGTGTTTCTGTGTGTGCTTGTATGCCTGTGCGCACGAGAGCAGGAGAGAAACAGAGAGGGGTTCAACCGAGGTCAAACTGCATATCAATCATAGTGAGGAGGGTAACATGCCACGTGGGCTATATTTTCCTGCATGGTTCGATGACCCCAATATACTTCTTTCACCCTGCTGACTCAAGCATTAGGAAATGAAAACGAATCCCATGTTTTCAGATTTGTACATTGTGACGGTCCTGCTGCTCTCTCTCCCAGTAATGTTGTTTGTATTTTTTGTCCTGAAGGAAGATGGTGGACAGGGCGGGGAGGGCCATATGTGATGATTGGAATTGGGTGCATCTATATGGCTGCATGAATGCAGCCTGGTCCCAATTAGCTCTCTATTCCCTCGCCAGATGACAACTTTTATTAAATGTTACTTTTTGTTTCTACTTGTTGTCTCCCCTTTTTCTGTCACTGAAAAAACACAGAGACGTCACGTCACCGTAATGTCTCCAAAGAGTGAGTTGCAGTTTTAAAACTCACAGTGATCAACTGAGACATACTACACCGCAAACAAAAGTGGTGCATCATGCAAATTGAGGCTCGCTTGAAGAACCGTAACTAAGCTTCCAGTCTTCATTTCTCATCAACACAAGCGTTTCTGAGACGAGACAGATGCACCAAAATTACTTGTTAATCCAATGTAAAATCAGAAAACATTCTCAATAATCATAAAACTACACAGAAAAAATCCCAAATTTACCCTGCACAGATTGAAAGGTTCCTTATTGTATATGCTTCAAATCTAAGTTGATGCAAATACATTTAGCTTAATGAATATATAAATAATTTGTTCTACTAAAAACAACCACATCTAGTGAGGTTACTCTTATTATGAACTATGGCTAAAATGTATTTCAGAAAGCATGGTTTTATTAATGAGACCCTATTTTTCCAGATAGGATGTTGACTAGGCAACCTTGATGATGATATATAGATTTATCACATGTACCCAAGTTACAGAGGTCACCAGCCAGCCGGTCCCTCCCATCGAGGTTAACTAGATATTGACATATTGAAATGGACGACGTAGTGTTGATTCTTGAGGTTGAGAACAATTTAGGTTTATATGACCCACAAAATCCCCTGTTGAAAGAGAATGGCAAAGAAAAGCAGTCATTGAATTGGTATTTGGCTACATCTGGTGAATTTTGAATTAATTATTTACTCTGTTATTTTGTCAAGGAAGACATGTTTACAGTTAAAAGTAGTAACCTATATAGGCTAGGCTATTGTCAGTTTTGAACTAAAATGTCTACAAATATATTGTGCACACTTTGTGTGAAGGCAACATCCCTTTGGTGAGAAATATCTACATTAACTGCTACTATTTTTGTATTGATCTCATTCTCTTTTGGTTCTTGTAAAGCAGTGATGTAAATTCTATGACAAATATTTCAATTCACTGCTTTTAGTTCAACCTTTTCCTCTTCTGAGTTAAATAAACGCATGAAGGTCCCTCACTTTTGCCCATTTCTGCCATGTTGTTTGCCTAGAAAAAAAATTTAACCAAAAAGGACTGCTATTGCTTGAATGTCATGTGTCAACATGCTTCCGTCACTTTTCCACTGCAGCACCCCAAAAACCTTGCTGATGATGCCATGATGGTACGCCCTCACATTTCACCTCACATCTCTGGGGTAGTTTTGGTTTAAGCCGGGTTGTGACAAATCGGGGAGCTTCCAGTTCAAGAGTGGACTTGGTATATTTTGGTCATACGTATCTTGGATGCTACTTGGGTATTTTCCCTGTTGTTGTCCCATTCTAACTTTCTTGATTTTGCAACGGCTGGTGCCCACACTTTGGAGTTGGTTTTCAGGTTTTTAGTTTTAGGTGACACAATAATTGATGTTTGACAGTGGTGTACTTCAACCAATGTTAGTGATTAGTTATCTTCTTAGCCAGCTGTGTGTTCTGCTAGTTTTGCCTACACTTATCATTGGTTTAACGTGTGAACAGCAAAACGAATTGCTTATTCTGCAACTCATGATAGAGTGAAACAGCGTATAGACCTGGAAGAAACAGGAAGAAAATCATTTGGAACATTCTAAACTAGAGTTGCAACATGAACAAATTCACTTAAACTGAGAAGGTAAACTGCTTGAGAATTCTTTGAAGGAATTGTGTCCGGATTCTCCCAGATGGTGTGCTCTGCATGGTTTTGATGTTGTTGCTCATCTGCGCTTGTAGCCCAAGTGATACAGAGAAAGATCCAGATATTTCCTCATTGTTTAAGTGTTTGGCTGATGATACAGTGCACCAACACGCCTGTAATATACCACTTGCAGTTAAGATCAGAGATTGTTCTACAAAAAAAAAAAGCTCCAATTTAATGTATGCTAAAGACACTATGTGCTTGGTGTATTGGCATCATAAAGGACATTATACCACTGGTGAAGTTGCCTTGTCCCCCTATTGATTGACATCTCTTCTCAAAAGAATGATACACACTCAGATCACAAGGTAATTGAACAAAGATATAGTTGAGCTTTGCATTTTCAGCTGCGTGTCCACGTGCCAGATGGTATGTTTAGGTTCTGTGCCAATTGTGTGATGTCTTGGTTGTGTTGAAGAGTTTTTTTGTTCGCTGTTAACAGCTCGGGTGTAACTTTACATTTATTTACACAGCTTCCAATGAGAACTCTAAGACATCAGTGACCTTTTCAATGAAGGGTAACAAAGTGGCAGGGGTACTGGTTAGAGCATGGGGTGGAGAGTAAAGTAATTAGTCAGATACTTTTGGAAATATGAGAAACCACACAAAGTATTTCCCGTATGTTGTTTGATGGGAATGTTTGTGACGCAGCATAATGACTTGAACATGATTGGTCAACTGTCTGCTGGCATTAGCACTATTTTTGCCCAAATTCATTGACCGTGTTCCCTCTACTATTTATATAATCAGTTTTTACTTTATTCAAATCCCTATGATGCTTGCTAGGCAACAGACCAATGGAAACAGTCAGAGTTTACATCACTGCATTATTAACCTACAGCATTAACTAGAAAAACTGATAGTAACTGTGATCAGATTTTTCAGTTTTTAGTTTATATTATACAATGATTTTCTCATTATTTCTAAGGAGTTACTCTTCCTCCAAAAATAAGAACTGAATGTGAAGACCCTGCCATTCATTCCCTGCCAATAATCATGGCCAATTTTCTATGTTATATGACATTTAATTGACATAAAGAATCTTGAGCTATTTTACAGTTATCAAATTAATAGAGAAAAACAATTTAATTACCTCTGATTAACTATGATTTTTGTTAGTAAGAATCATTATTGCATTGATTGGATAAAAACGTTTTTATAGCAACAGTTGTTACCAGTTAATAACCAAATCTTAATACAAATGGCGTGCTAACATGATGCTAACGTGGCTATCTGGATTTTCTTATGTAATCAAAATGCAGCCTTTGGTTAGTGAGTAAGCATAATATTATTGAATTATCTATTTGTCGTGATCCCTGTTCATTCAACCGTCAATACTTGAAATTGCAATGCTGTTAGACACAGAATATTAATGACAAAACTGTGCCAAAATATTTTGTATACATAACATTTAGATATTTGCAATCACCTGTGACCCAAAGCTAACTAGCTAACCACAACATGCATTCTGTTTACATTGACTAATGCTAACAATAATCACCTTATAAATCTTTATACTATGCAAAAAAAACAAACACTTTCTGTTATATAACATATCTTTCAAGTTCTGTGTAAGCTTTCCAATTTTCTGACTAGGCACAAGAAACTGAAGAGGTCTACTTTTTTCCCTACTCGACCATACCCGGCCCTGAGAAAACTCATTTAATCTGGGGAGGTCTGGCTTTCCGATTGCCAGAGCTGTCCCCACAAACAAGATTTGTTCCAGGGACTGACAAAGCAAGCTGCTGGTCTGACACCATGACCTGTTGTCACTGTTTTGGACTGTTGGAAGTTGGACAACAAGACTAAAAGCCTTCACTAATGCTCTGTTAGATAGCCTGGACAGAGAGAATACAAAATCTCAGCAGCTAACACCAAAACACTGAACAAACCATATGAAACGGTTAACGAGTCCTTAAAAGTGCAAAAAAGCGAAACAAAATAGATTCATGTTGAAACAAAAAGGAAACAGTAGCATGAGGGTAGAAAAGGAAGGAGGGGAAGATGGAAGTTTTACACTTTGACATCCATCACTTTAATGTACAAAATATGCTTGAGAGCACCAAATAATGGAATTGAGGATTTACAGTGCAGAGAGAGATATACTTTTTTGGTTTGGAATACTCTTTGAAAATGCTGTCAGAGCACCTGTTATTTCAGCTAATAAAATAAAGCTTTGTGTCTCGCTTTGACTACCAATGAGGTGTTTTTGTGCAAGAAAAATTGGACTTTGCTATTCCTACATGCCCTGAGACAAAATAAAAAAATCAAGGCCAAGAGAGTAAAGGCTGAAAGATGTCAGATATGACGTTAGGATTATGATCTAGTTTAGGGAATATGTTTTCCAACTTCCCTGCCAACTTAAATGCTTCCCCGTCTGTCCCTTTCCCGATGGAAGTTATAGAACCTCTTCTAGTTTGGCCTGGTGGAAAGGTCAAGACTACCTCAAAGTGTTTATGCTACATTGTAAGGACAGATTGTGTAAGTTGTTTCAACACTTCCGATGAGCACTACCTGTGTCAGCAGTTGATTGAATTGCAGAAAATTATTGAAAGATAAGGACAAATAGCTCCATGTGCAAATAAACTATGTGATATTAATGTGCTGGCAGTAGACTGTGGCATGGTATTCATATGTATCAAATATCTAATGGGTCCATTTTATGGACACAGATTCATTATTCTTTCCCATTCCTTTCTTCAAACTGATTGGTTTTGAAAGATTGAGATGATAATGCTTTGCAATATAAATGGGGCGGCTGGGTGAAATCTCATTTGAAAAAGCAAGGGGAAGCGCAGCCTTGTAAACAAAATTCTATTTCACATTGTTAAAAGGTAATTTGTCTCCATCGTGAGCTGGCAGAACCTTCATAAATAAAACAGTGCAGTGTTTCAGGTGAAATATTTCTCTTTCTCCATGGCTTTTACTCGTCTTATGTTTTGTTTGCTCACAAACTTGCATACAATTCCCTCTACGAATATATATATATATATAAAAAAAAAAATGATTTACCTCATACCCTCACACATTTACTTCCTGTATATAAGCTATTCCTTCAGTTTACTGTTTTCCATCTTTCTATATATTTTTGGGAAAGGAATCGTAAGTAAACATTTTACTGTTGTCTACACCTTTTGGGAAAATAGCATGTGGCAAATATTATTTATTTTTATTTTTGAAAGCAGGCATTGTGAATTTGGATAAATATATAAGGAGTAAAAAAAAAACTATATGAATAATATGGGACTGGTGAGACCTTTATTCTTACAGGGAACAAGTTGTCATATTTACTACAGTTTGATCTTCCACTTGTAACATACAATATTTGTAATATTCTCTGATCTTTTCACTTTCATTTCCTGGCGGTGTGCTCCTGTTTTAGCATATGATGTTAGTAGTGACTCACAAAGTCAATTAATACATTCCAATGATTGTATCTGGCTTTATATTCTGACAAAACAGCTTTGTTCCAGGTCTGTTTGTCCAGCTAGCTTAACAGTGATCATACAAATAGATCTGGGACCTTGATCTTGACACAGGTCTTTGTGACCGATAGCTTGGCACATGAGAAACACTGACATTTGCATTGAAGTAAGTTTGCTGACTCCAGAGACCATTTATAGTACAGCAAGTGTAGTTATGCCACAGAAAACACTGAATTGTAGCTCAGCCACCTACATCATGCAGGCCAGCTGTCACAGCAATTACAAGATAGCAGTTCATTGTACTTTGGCAGACAGGCCTCGTCAAAAAACCCACCAAATAAGGAATGATAAGGAAAACGGATTGTAGCATGTCCAAATTGGCCCACCAACTAATAAAACTACTGCAGACCCGACTCCCAGGCTTCAATCTGTGAGTATCCCCAGGGCAATATGCACTGTGGGTTTGAATATACACTTTACAATACCTGGGTTACATGTAACGCCTTCGTCCATGGGTGGTCTACTAATGGCGGTTAATCTATTTCACTGACAAACAACGAGGGTTGACTGATTAATTACTAATAATTTCTAATAATTTCAGGATCACATAGTAAATACAGTATGAACACATATGTGAGATGTTTCAAGCATTTAGCCTGTGGCAATGTATTTGAGTAGTGACACATTACAACTCATCATTAACCATTATTTTTCAGAAATGCCAACAACTACACAACACGACGCAGCACAAATTGCTCTAGCCCCGCCAACAGTGTTTGAATCATTGGGACCTACACCTTGCACAAGGTTACTTCAAATCCAACGCATATTTCAACCCACCCCCCTTTTACAGACAGAAAGGTGCTGTGTAACATTTACTGGCATTGGGAGATGTTGACGTTTACTGGCTGATTTAAGGTAGCACTCTGAGTTAATGTTCCGTTCAGAGGGGAGAGTGTCATCTGACAAGGGGGTGTGTTTTTGCTCAAGGCCAGGGTCCACATGCAGACTAAATTAACTAGATTTACATTGGTAATCTGACTGATGGCTAGCCAGCACTGATGACACTAGTGAGTTGAATGACAAGTTGTTTTTCTTTCCCTTGATCTGATTCACCTCCAGTCAACATTTTATGATTTTGTACAAACAACACATTATTTCTTGCAGCTCCAATAAAACAAGCATAGGACATTATAACCCCAAACAAACAGGGCTCTATTTTCTGCTGCCTTAAGGGAGTCCCATTCAAATGCATGTTTGTTGTAAATTCCTACCTGGTAAAGCCAGTTTTCTGTTAGTCTCAGTAAATCTTAACCTTGGCTTTAACCTCTTTCATTAGACTACATGAAGTTAGAAATTCACAGCGTCACAGATGTTTAATTGGCTTAGTCTACCGACCAATCATCTCCCACAATCTTTGCCCATGTGTCGGACACCCAAGCACCAATCACTACATTGAAACATTGAGGTGGAATTAAGCTGTCTTAATAGATACTGGACTTGGGACCTACCAAGGTATTACATGATCAAATGCCAAAAATACCATTCCATTTGATGCCACAATTTAAAATGAAACAAGGTTAAATACTTTACTCAGTAGGGTCACTCAATACTACCACCAATATTGCTGCAAGTTTACAGTGCTCTTTATAAACTGCTGCTAGTGTACAGTGTTATATATATTATTGCTTTATCTTCTTGCTATATTTTTGCTGTATATATATTTTCTTCTTAAATTCTTACTACGTAGTAGTGTGCTATGTCACCATTTATAAGCTTATTACACTCATATGTATCTATAATATTCAATAATTCTATCAATTGCTGCTAGTCTACACTGTTATGTATATTACTACCATTTTCGCCATATCTAAATGTTCAATAATACTACCTACATTGCTGCTAGTTTTATTTTACTGCTGCTAGTGTACAGTGTTATGTATATTGTTGCTTTTTTTTTGTCTGGCTATATGTTTGCTTATGTATTCTTCTTAACTCTCACTACATAGTTGTCAGGTGCCATGTCACAAGAATTGTGTGGATGACGCTGTGTTGTTCGGGGCATTTGACAAATAATCCTTGAAACTGAAACACTCCCTAAAGGCTTAAATGGTTGTTGTTAAAGCATTCCATGAAGTAGCCTGTGGATGCAACCTGGTCTCATTGGAATATGTACACTATTTTGCGTAATTCCATGGCACCCGATTTCGTATGATATGTTACGTTATGTTACATTACAATGTGCTACCACAATGTACTAATACATTATGAATTGGCTAAAATGTATCATATGTTAAGAACACTAGACAAACGTATCATATGTTACGAACGGTACAAAGATGTATGATGTTACGAACGCTACTAAAATGTATCATACATTATGAATTTGCACAAAACATCCAACCTGTGTTTCAAACCGACAATGTTCAGCGAAGCAGATATGTGTCCTACCCACTGCTCCATACAGGGATAACCGATTTGGAGGGACGAGTAATGGCCTTACCCATGCTACAATATGTAATAAATGCATTTTAACGTTACAGTTAACATTAGGTATCACAGCACTGGGGTTAAGGTTAAGCTAAAGTTCTGGGTTATGGTTAGAAAGAAAAAGCATTTTTAATTTTACATATTGACATTTACACTACTTGTCCTGATGCCACTCCAATGTTGTCTTGGCTGTGTTCTTTGGGTCGTTGTGCTCAAAGATGAATTTTCACCTGAGTCTGAGGTCCTGTGCACTCTGGAACAGGTTTTGCTCAAGTAATTCTGTATATTGCCCTGTTAATCCTTCCCTCAATTCTGACTGGTCTCCCAGTCCCTGCTGCTGAGAAACATCCCCATAGCACGATGCTGCCATCACCATGCTTCACAGGGATTCTGTTCTCAGGATGTGCTGTTAGGCTTGCGCCAAACATACTGCATAACGTTCAGGCCCTTCAACGTTCATAGAATCTTCTCCCACTTGGTCTCAGACTCTCCCACATGGCTTCTGGCAAACTCCATCAAATACTGGGCTACGAATTGGTGAGCAGATTTTCCAAACACAAACATGTAAGCACATATGTTCATGGATTTATTATGTCAATGCTTGTGTCAGTCAACGTTATTTTGGGAAAAAAAGGCTCACAACAGCAAGACACAATTCACAATGTGCTACATAACATGACTGACATAGCTTAATGGTGCCTTATGCAGGATCATGCAGCATTTTCCATGTTAAAATATCCATTAATAATCCTTAGACATAATTAATTAATGATAAAGTCTCAGTAATCACTGCCATGGTTGCAAGTAGAACATAGAAAGTCAAAATGTTCATAGGCGTGTGCTTTCACGAAGGTGTGTGAGGTGAGGGCCAATGACATGCTTTGGGTGCATGTTCGCAGAGCTCTCCGAAAATGCCAAAACGCATATTTTATTGATTCCCTCTCAATGGTGTATTGTCTTGTGGCTAGTTTTGTATTGTTATGTAGCTGGTTTTGCCTTCAAGTTCGCTAGCTAGCCATCAACAAATGCAATAGATAGCCCAGGCAACGTTTTGATTGATTTAGCCATTTGCTTAGTTTATTCTGTGTTCCATAGCTATGAAAAGGGCCCATCAACTTGTGTCTGTATTCATTGCCCCAGCACTGACAATTGGAGTTGACACTGCTTCAGACCAGTCAGTATACTCGTAGTTAGTAATGATGGTGTCAGATCCTAATGGAGTTATAGAACCAATAGGTGGCGCAAACCTGCAGTCATAGTGCACCTTAAATATTGTATGAGAAAAAATCATCACCACATTCGATCATAAATAATCATTCTCCATAGAAGCATGGTCAAGGAAAAGGCTTTAAGCAGATGTTGCTGATTATGGTTGATCATGTCGTGGAATGGAACAAACATCAAATGCACGAGAGACACGTGACCGTCGGCAACAGTGACGAGGGTCTCACTAACTGACAAACAGACCAGCATAGTAGTCTAGTAACCATTTAATTCAATCAGATTTATTGGGAAATGCATTATAGTTGTAAACTAGGGTTGTGCCAAGCACTCAGTCGAAACAAATAGGAAACATTACAGCTATGACCCGATTATTTAATGTTAATTCTCACACAGCAAATGTGTTGCAGGAAAATTACAGACGTTTTTTGGTCAGCCCTGAGTTTTTTGTAAGCTGACATTAACACAGTTGGATGGTGTGCAGTGAGAGCTGACAAATTAAAATTGCAGGGCTGTATGACATATTTGAAAATATTATAAGAAATGTAAAAGTAAATCTAAACATTTTGTGGCATATGCTAGCTTTTAGAAAAGAAACATTTAGCTAGCATTTATGCATTTATTAGTATGCTTTGTTGATAAAAGTGTTCTAAAAATAGGCCATGTGCATTGGTCATTCGAGCTGTCAGGCTAGTTTAAACTATCAACATGTTTTGAGTGAGTAATGGTCGCAATGATAATCGCTCTGCATGATGGAGCAATAATGCACATGAAAAATAGGCTTTACCATCAATTAAAATGTACATCTGAGTTTTCTAATCCCTAGTGTCACATGTGGCAAACGGATATGTTTACGGACACGGGTATGATTAGATTGGCACACCCCTATTTTAAAGCTATAGTTGGGGCCGGATTCATACAGTATTTAGGTAACAGTCCACTTATCCTGAGTTGTGCCTGAAGGCACATAGTCATTTTACAAAACAATCCATTATTCAGCTCTGTCCCAATCTGTAATTAGCATTATTAGCATTGTCCAAATTCATAAATGGAAACGGTGCCTCCTGCTTTACAAAAGCTGCCTTGCAAGCAGAAAACTACTCCAAAACACTTCAAACTATATTCAGTAATCAGTCACGCTAGCATCGATTTTTTTTAAACTGTATGACGAAACAGACGGCGGAATTTGGTGACTTCAAACTGGCACTAGCAAACTATTTCCTATAGCCATCACACACAGCTTCTGTTCTTTGGCAATGATGTCATTAGGGTGGGCATGAACTTTAACCTCAAAAAGCTTTGTGAAGATAGGTAGCTTCGCTAGCGGGCTCATTTTCGTCAGTGGACTTCAGCATTGTATTTACAATTGAGGAAAATTCCGCTGTCATGTTTTGTTTGCAATGAAAGTACAAGGGACGTGGAAGAGGAGATTTGAGGTTTCGCTCGTTTTCATATCGTAATCCAGAGTTGTGTAAACTATTTGTTATTGCAATAAATTACAATGATGTGGGAGAATCATTGGAGCGATTATTATAACTAGTTATAACTAGGCATTTGTGTTCCTAACTTGGACATACACTTTGTGCAATTTAGTTTTTAGATTGTTTTTTCTTTTTAGACCTAATAATATAATGTACTTCAAATTGCCCCTGTGTATGAAATGTGCTATACAAATAAACTTGCCTTGCCATACACACTTGTTTGCTAATGTTAGGTAGCTACTTAATCGTTGAGAGCTGGCCATTGGGTCCCTCGAGTCTAGAACGTCTTTTCCAGTTTATTTCTGGAATGTAAAGTCTCCAGCACCCCAGGAGTAATGAGGGGGGCGAAATCCGGAAGATCAACCCCCGCATCTTGGAACAAGTTCTACTTCATGGACTGGGTCATTCATGTTCTCAAACATTGGCATCAATAGTTTCCACTAGTTGCAACAAAAGCATTCTGTTTTGGTTGGCATTGGATTGCACAATCCACAACTACACCACCAATCTCCAGATATTCTGGACAACTTTTTGTTACTCTTTTTGTTACACTTCCTCTTCCCGAAAGAACCCGCAGATTGATACAATTGTGAAACACAGGACATATCAGTTTATTTGAAAATTAGACTTATATAGTGAAAATTAAAACTTTATTTAGAGGAATACAACATTGTCAGGTTCTTTGAGGTAAACACCACTAGTCTTAGTTTTAAATTTTTTGGAGCAGTTTTCCGCTTGCAATGCACCGTTTTTAATTACAGAGTGGGACAGAGCTGAACAGTTGTTTTGAAGAATGATTATGTGCCATCAGGAACAACTCAGGGTAAGTGGACTTTTACCCACATGAATCTGGGCCGAACTATCCCTTAAAACAGTGTTGTTTTGAAAGAGTAGACAAATATAGATAAGAACACACAAAGATTCAAACTCAGGCTTTTGGATCCAAAATTCTGCTGACCACTGCACCATGCATCAGCTTAGCGTTGATGCAGATTTTCCATATACAAACATGCAAGCACTTGTTAATGGAGATATACATCAACTTAAATTTGATATTGCCAGCTCTCAACGGTATGACAACTTTCACACAAGTTTTGCCACAATGTGCTAAATTACAGAACCGAATTGAATGGCATATTATAACAAAAAAAAATCACATTCACTTGTAATGATAGCTAGCATTTTATCGCAGATTCTTGGGTCCCCTCAACTGCTTGGATGGGCAAGGGCACAAATACACACAACGAAAAACGCATTGAAGGCACACAAATGTGACATTAGTTCCATTCAGATATTTCCAAAAGATAATTTTACATAGTAACACTATTAAATTCACAAAAAAATTCACATACTAACTGGCTATGTTAGTTGAGATGGATCAGTTATCCAGATATAGCAACAAACTTGTCACTTGTCTACAGTATTACTGACACATAAAAGATGCTTCCAGTTTCTGTCATTCATCTTGAGTGGTAAGTTGCCACTGCATAAAGTACTACACCTGTCCAAACTGGTTTGACTTTTCAAAACTTGTCCCGGGTAAAATGACAGAAATACTGGAATATAAGTGTTTCAATCTCCTTTTTTACATCTACATTCCCCATCCATCTTTCGACTGTCACATCTAGCCTGCTTCGGCAGATAAGAGGTGGAGAAAAGAGAGAGAAAAAAAGGAACCCATGATTTGCATGACGATTTCAAGTGTAATCAAGAAGCAATTCACTGGCCGTTTGAGGAGCACTGACACCCACCTCTGATCTACTTCACGCATGCTAACAGTGTCAAGAGTAAAGCTCCCCTAACCCCAACCCACCCACCCACACTGCTGCCAACTGTGGAAGTGAGTGCATCTGAGCTGTGTCAATCAGTGCTAATGTGGGCGCGTTCGATTAGATCTCTCCGTGTGCCAATCAGCGGACAGGTGCCGCAGCAACTGGAAGCAGCAGCCACAGTATTTTCTGTAGGATTAAGCTGGCTGTTAAATTAGCTGCTACTTGAGCAGAATGAGTTGTGGAGCAGGGAAATACATTGAAAGAAGAAAGGGAGGAGGGGGAGGAAGAGGGGGCAGGATAATGGGCCTGTTAGAGAAAGTAGAGAAATAAAAAAATAAGACTGCTCCCATGTTTGCATTCAGGAATTATATTCCACTGGTTGTGAAATGAGGGAAGAAACTTGAGGGAATTATTCCCTGAGACGTAATTAAATGCACTGTGAAACTTTATATCAACTAAATAAATTGCTTTTCTCAATTACACTGCCTATCTTCCAGGCCTTTCCATTTTTTTGCTCTATGTCTTTGGGTTTTACAGAAATTAGACTGTATATTTTTGGAAAATTAACAAATAAGGTTTAAAAGTGAAAAACTAAAGTTATTAAATTGATTTTTTTTGGGCTTCAGATAGGGCTTGTATATGAATTACTGACAGTTGAAATCCACTATATAAGATGCATACACACTGAGGAATGTATGATATCTTGCAAGCATCCATAATGGTTCTGAATATGTAATGGTTATTTATTGGAACTGTCCACATAATTTACAGATGACATTTTTGGGGGTAAGATTTCTATAGTTTTTTTTTTGGGGGGGGGGGTGTCAAAAGCTGTGAATGTGCAAGCTATAGTGGCTCTGAAATGTATGCAACCCCTTTGACATTTGCACATATTGTGATTCAACACAAAATCAAAATGATAAACACTAAGTGAATAATATGTAATATATTTTTCAATGTGAAAAATAAAACAAGCAAATTTTGCTAAATAAATTAAAAATACATACAGAAAATAATGGACTGCATAATAATATCTATGGAGTTAGATGTGTCTCAATATTCGTAAATATACCTAGAATATCCGTGCGTATATTCATCATAACTCACAAATAAAAATAGGATTTGTAAATGTGACAAAATATTTTGTAAATAAAAAGATTATCTGTAAATATGTAAACATGTTTCAAAATATAAATAACATTTGTGAATATGTAAAAACATATTTCCCAAATAAAACACAAATTTGTAAAACATTTACAACTGTTGCTTAACATTTACAAGTGTTGACTTACATTTACAAATCTTAAGATTATTTACGGATCTGAATTTTATATTTACACATTTTTCAGACACATTTTCCTTCGGTCGACAAGTTTTCGTGTACGTAGTTTCAGTCAGAGGGCTCGCTTGGTGGGACTTATGGAATATCTGGACTGGAGCCTAGTCGATTGAGTCTATAGGTAGCTAGGAAACATTTTTCCTGAAGTGTGCTTATAACGTTTATTTGTATAAAAATATTTTACCCATCACCAATGGGTAAAACAACGCCAAGCATGTTTTCGACTAAAGTAATGACGGTATCTAACCTAGGGTTGCCACCCATCCCGTATAATAAAGTATCGTCCCGTATTGAAAAATAAAATGCACTGTTCTTTACAGAATCAATACGGGACATGATTTGTTTCGTGCACACCCTACTTTAAGCTTGGATTGACACGAAAAATAATAAAACCAAGAGTTTCATTAAACATAGCTGAGAAATATTTAATCAGAATGACAGGCGAGTTGAGTTGTCTGTCACTGAACGTCATCGTTGCCCTGGTTACGGAGACTCAGAGGCATGGTAACATCAGCAGTGCGGTTCTCCCAGATAGACAAGTTGACAGTTCTGTAAGCAGAAGATATGACCCTCCGCAAGCATGAGCTGTGTGTGTTTGTGTGAGAGAAATTTAACCAATATCCCACTTGGTGGAAAGTCAAGTCACTTTAATTATATAGCACATTTAAAAACAACAGGAGTTGACCCAAAGTGCTATGGACGGGCACATTTGTCCTACGTATCAACATAGAATAGTAGCTAAAGCACGACGGACGGAAAGCAAATAATCTTTGCATGCATGGCTTGCTGAGGCTATATACTACCAAAGTACACAGCTGTCAATCAAATTTGAAAGCTTTAATAAAGTTAGTTACACATTCTTTGTAGCTTTGTGATCACATCACTTAAAGCACATCTTCGATCGTATTTGCAGATGAAGGCAAGAGAGCTAGCCTACATTCCCAACAGCAGATGAAGGCAAGAGAGCTAGCCTACATTCCCAACAGTAATTAGTGAAGTACAGTTTTGGGAAGCATCTTACCCAAACTATTTTTGGGGGGCAAAGAATTCTTGCTGGGAGGCAATGCCCCTGTGCCACCGGGTCTGTTTACATGATTAAAGGAATAATACAGAAAAGGCAACAATACATAATATAATACAATAGTACATATAATACATAGAGGGAAAAACTAAAATGGAAAACACTTAAGACAACAATAAGTAATTGTTGTCTTACAATAAGAAGTTAAGAGAAATCGAATAAAACCAACAACAGATTAAAACACAGTAAGATGATGTTAAAAATAAGTAAAGAGTGGACTTGACAAAAACCAAGGGACAACGTCAGACTGAACTAAAAGCAAGAGAAAAAAGGTGTCTTTAAATTTGATGCCAGGGTATGCAAACTTATGAGCACAATTGTATAACCACTAACACTACCTAGATGTGCAAGACTCATACTGAATGAACCAAATGCAGCTGTGCAAGTCAACAACATACCGTTATCTAGTCAGTTGCGTCATCGGGTTAGATACCTTCATTACTTTAGTTAAGCTACCGTAGCCTACTAGCTGGCTAGCTAGCCAACCAGATGTAGGCTGACATAACTAACAGTGCTTAAGTTAGTTGCCTGAAGTCGAAAACACGCTTGGCGTTGTTTTACCCATTGGTGATGCAGTCAAATATTTTTATACAAATAAACGTTATAAGCACACTTCAGGAAAAATGTGTCCTAGCTACCTATAGACTCAATCGACCAGGCTCCAGTCCAGATATTCCATAAGTCCAACCAAGCGAGCCCTCTGACTGAAACCACGTACACGAAAACTTGTCGACCGAAGGAAAATGTGTCTGAAAAATGTGTAAATAGAAAATTCAGATCCGTAAATAATCTTAAGATTTGTAAATGTAAGTCAACACTTGTAAAATGTTAAGCAACAGTTGTAAATGTTTTACAGATTTGTGTTTTATTTGTGAGATATGTTTTTACATATTCTCAAATTGTATTTATATTTGTGAAACATGTTTACATATTTACAGATAATCTTTTTATTTTCAAAATATTTTTTCACATTTACAAATCCTATTTTTATTTGTGAGTTGTGATGAATATATGCACAGATTTTCTAGATATATTTACAAATACTGAGACACATCTAACTCCATAAATATCACCGACTTGACACACCAAACGAGCAGTGGTGCAACCAGTTTAGAAATCATGTCATTATTTTGACCTATGTGCAGTTGAGGTGTTTCACATGATTTCAGGTTACATGCACCTCTTTCTGGGAGGTCCCACAGTTGGTTTGTAAAATTTCTCACAAAAGACACACAAACCCAAGGCATAGAATTTCCCCAGAGAACAGAACAGAATATAGCACACCTGTGAATGTCTGTAACAAGCCGTCCTCAAAAACCGAGTAAGGCACTAGTCAGGTATAGGTCACCAAGAGGCATATGGCAAATCAATTGGAGTTACAGTCCTCCACGGCTGAGCTGGGAAACACCATGCATACTGCAACTATAGGCCAGGTGCTTCTCAAAAGTGGCCTTCGTGGGGTGGCAAAAAGAAAGCCATTGCTGAAAAATTATAAACTAAGATAATGATAAACCTAAAAAAGCTTTTCGGCCTCAATGCTAAGCTATATCTTTATGGCAAGCTCAACACTGCACATTATCCCACATGGAGATCTTCCAGCTGCACAAAGGGAGTGGCTTACAAACAAAAAGGTCAATGTCCTAGAGTTGCCCAGTCAAAACCAAGACCACAAACTAATTGAGAATATATGAGAAAAGATATAGTTGTTCCGAACGTCCCCATTCATCTTGATGGAGCTTAGAGACTTCTCGAAATTGACTCATGCCTGCCAAAGGTGCCTTTACCAAATATTGACAAACGGTAGTGAACAATTATGACGATTAATCATAATCGTTCATGATCATAATCGTTATGACGGTAGTGAACGATTATCAGTTATTTTCTGTTGAAAACTTTTCAGTGCACTGTGCAGTATGTTCTGGGTTCCTAATAATAAGAAATGAATCGCAATTACTTTCTAGACCTGTTGGATTCAGGTACCAGTTTGATCACAATAATTTCACACAAGCTACTGTAATGTAGTCTGGCTACAAGTAAGTTACAAATAAGACTGAAATATAGTAGGCCGTCTGCAATGCTCAGACAGCATAAACTCTTAACTTTTACCAAATGTATCTTACCGTGTTGGCATTTACAAATCCACCTAAAATATCAGCGAGAAGGGACTAATGTTGATGCGTTTGCTAGACTCTTTCACTTTATTGTCCATACCCTGTGTTGGTCTGCGTTATTCATCTTAACTCCTCACAGACAGTGCAGCGTGAATGGGGAGCCTGAATGTGGGCTGAAATTCATGTTAACAATTCTGTGAGGGAATGGCATCCTGGGGACTCAAGGATCCAGAGGGAACCCAGTTTGAGGGGTGAGTTGGGTAGAGCTCATTCGATTTACCTGTCTGTACTAATGACTGTCTTCTCTCTACCTTATTTACGAATCCTTAGGCAGGGGACGATGAGTAGGAGAGTGGAAGCGACACTCACCATCCCACATTAATGGCAACTAACACCTGTTTTTTAGAGTGGTGCATTCATTTTGCTAGCACTACAAATAGCATACATTTCTCCCCCATGTAAACTCACAGTTTGTAAGCCTGGGAATAGCCACGTTGTTACTTGAGATTAGTGATGGGAAATCAAGGCTTTCTGAAGCATTTGGGACTTACGTCAAATTGGACAAAAAAAGTTTTATTCCTCTAAGGCTTTCGAACTCATTGCACCCTGCTGACACCTATTGATGAGACATAAATTTCACGTGTTGAATGTTTATATAGTTGCCCTTTTCCCTAATGTTTGACAAGATCGGTGGCACAATGGTTAGGCGTAAACATTGAAAAGGGGAACTAAAATTCAATGTTTGCATCCCACATTCCACTTTCTTTTCTTTTTAGCTTTTTTAAACTGTGCATCCGTTATAATGTTTGGATCATAAAGGCAAGACTATCATACACTAAATGAAACTTAATATTTGAATAACAATCGTTGTTTGAACTGAAATTGACTAAACTCTGAGGATTCAATCTTGCACCACTACCTGTTACTGATTATGAGTCCACAAAGCTACAAGCTTTGCCTAAATTAGTAATTAAGTTGACCAGTAGGGGTCAGTGGTTGAATGTCTCACACCATGAAACAACAGTGGAAGCGTGCATTTTACAAGCTTTGAGAAAAGCATGTGATCAAACAAGCTTCGGACATCATCAATCACGTGGTACTGTCACAACGATACAAGCCTTGGCCATTTCGCTTCGATCAGAATGGGTTGAAACTTCAAAGCAAGCCTCAGGGCATTGGGGTTGAGCATGCCATCACTACTTGCCATTATTATGCGTATCCCATCAGTACTTAAGTTTTCAGGCACATGCTTTGAGCTCAGGTGCATCCTGCTTCCACTGATCATCCTTGATGTTTCTACAACATAATTGGAGTCCATCAGTAGTAAATTCATTTGATTGGACATGGCATGTGTCTATATAAGGTCCCACAGTTGACACCAGTTCAGAGCAAAAACCAAGCCATTAGGTTAGAAGGAATTGTGTTTAGAGCTAGGAGAGAGCATTGTTATGGAGGCACAGATCTGGGGAATGGTACCAACAAATATCTGCAGCATTGAAGGTCCCTAAGTAAACAGTGGCCTCCATAATTCTTGAATGGAAAAATTTGGGAACCAACACTTTCCCTACAGTTGGCCGTCTGGTAAAAGTGAATGGTCAAGGGAGAAAGGCCTTTGTCAGGGAGATGACCAAGAACCTGATTACTGCTCTGACAACTCCAAAGTTCCTGTGTGGAGATGGGAGGACCTTCCAGAAGGACAACCATCATTGCATCTTTCACCAATCAGGTCTTCATGGTAGAGTGGCCAGACAGAAGCCAATCAGTAAGATACACAAAACAGCCTGTTCTTACAATAGTGTTTGGAAGAACTTTCCAAAAAATATTTGATTTCCATTGCAGAAAGAATGTCACAAATGTGTTCTGCGATTATATTTGAGAAGGTGGCTACTTTGAGTCAACATTTTAGTATACATTTTGTTAAAGAAAATTATTCCATGATTTCTTTAGTCTACTGTTCTTTATTTGTTCTATGTTTTAATTTCAGATTACATTAAGACATTAAACAGTGAATTTCAATAAAAACTGGAAAAATGTAGGTGTTCCAAAACGTTTGACCAGTGGTGTAGCTAATCTTTATTTCACAAAGTTTAATGAAATCACATTATTAGGGGGAGAGCAAAATAACCAGATGATGCTTAACTCATGGTAGCTTGACCCTGCTAATCCTGAATGAAAGATTGTAGATCTTGTAGCCATTTTTTTAAAATATTTAAAATTGTAGATAATCATCAATATTCCCCTTTAAACTTTCTAATGGATGTCCTTGCATTTGTCCCATTTATACACTACTCACTCAGCATAAAAACTGATACACATTTTGGGAACACTACTTAGTACTTGCAAAAACAAAATAGACCACACAGTATCACTATTAGTCACATTTACATCCTTTCTGATCTGTTTGACTCAAAAGATATGACATTTGGCAAATATACTCTAGAAGTTGTTTCTCAGCAGCATTTGCAAAATGATTTTGATTGGCCCAGAGGGTTGGTGCATCATTAGTGGAGCACAACATCCTTGCTTTTGCCTTGTTGTAACTTTGTTGGGTCCTGGTGTTTATACAAACCTTACTTAACTGTTATTATAATTTTAAGTTGTCTTATCTCAGCTATTCCCTGCTGTTTACCAAATTCATTAGTTAATCCATATTGCTCTTAATAGGCTGAAATGCAGGCCTATCATTTGGTCTATCATAAGTAATTTGCTCAGTTTTCATTTGTATATGTGCATTTACTTAAGGCAATCTTGGATTTTATCCTATTTCGGTTAAGAACTCACTCGCAGTGTTTATTGTTCACCAAGAGACAAGAGGGTTTTGAGTTTAACGCCAGGATTGATTCCAGACTCCTACAAAGCCATTCAGTCTGTACACCTCTCATTGTTCCCTATTTCCCAAGTGTTTACCCCTCATTAAACAGGTGAAACCATCAGTGAGGGCAGTCAAAGTGTGGCCAGAGGGAGCAGACTCACTACTACATCACCAGTTTCAACACACAGACTGGAGATTGTTCGCCACTCAAGCCAACCTTGACTCCCATACAGACATCGAAACATATGCTTCCTCCATTCTGGTTTACGTCAACACCTGCACCAACAATGTCACCACCCATAAACTAATAAAGACCTTCCCCAACCAGAAGCCTTGGAGTGAGGTCCGAGAACTCCTAAAGGCATGTGACGCTGCGTTCAGGGCCAACCTGCGTCTAGCCTGAATGACTTTTGACCTGTCGCACTCACCCCCATGATCATGAAGGGCTTTGAAAGACTAGTTCTGGTCCACCTTAAGTCCTGCCTCCCCCCAACACTACATCCCCACCAGTTGGCCTACCAGTCAAACAGGTCTACAGTGGATGCCATCTCCACAGCTTTACACTCTGCCCTGACCCACCTGGACAAAACCAACACCTATGTGAGAATGCTGTTCATAGACTTTAGCTCAGCATTCATCCCATCTAAGCTGGTCAACAAACTCCATCAGACAGGGATCAGCCCCTATTTCTGCAACTGGACTTTGGACTTCCTAACCAACTGACCCCAGTCTGTCAGGTTAGACAACTTCCCCTCCTCCACCCTGACACTGAACACTGGTGTTCCACAAGGCTGTGTGCTGAGCCCCCTCCTGTACTCCCTCTTCACCCATGACTGCGTTCCTGTACAAAGCTCCAACACCATCGTCAAATTCGCAGACGACAACACCGTGGTTGGCCTGATCAGTGACAATGACAAGTCAGTCTACAGGGAGGAGGTCAAGCGCCTGGCGGCATGGTGCACTGACAACAACCTGACCCTCAACGCAAAGAAAACCAAGGAGCTCATTGTGGACTATGGGAAATCTAAAGGCTGTAGTCACACCTCAGTTCTCATTGATGGCACTGAGGTGGAGCATGTGTCCAGCTTCAAATTCCTAGGAGTCCACATCTCAGAGGACCTTTCCTGCTCCCTCGCCACCTCAACCCTGGTCAAAAATGTGCAGCGCCTGTACTTCTTGAGGCTGAAGAATGCCCGTCTGTCTTCCAAGATCCTTGTGAACTTTTACCGCTGCACAATCGAGAGCATTCTGACTAACTGCGCCACAGTGTGGTGTGGTGGTTGCTCTGTAGTCGACCGGAAGGCCCTGTAACGTGTGGTGAAAAACGCCCAGCACATCACGAGTACCCAGCTCCCAGCCATCGTAGACCTCCACCACCAGCAGTGTCGGCACGGGGCGCGCGGCATCACCAGGGAACCTTCACACCCATTCCACAAACTGTTTGCCCTCCTACCATCCGGCAGGTGGTACAGGTCTCTCTGTTCTCGCACCAGCAGGCTCAGGAACAGTTTCTTTCCATCTACTGAAACCCTGTTGAACTCTGTGACCCATCACTAACCATACCCACCCTTTGTACTACTGGACTCTGTCACTGCCTTACAAAGTCTGATAAGGAAATTTTCAGTTTTCTAGAGGTATGTGTCATTACTGCTATTCCTGTATTTCATTTGCACATGCCGACTTGCACCTTAAAATTGCCTTCATTGCACATTTAGAACTGCCCCTGTACTTGCATTTTCAATTGTTACATACATATGTCTACCTCGGGAACCTCATTGCTATAATCCCTGCATTTCATTTGCACATGCTACCCTGCTCCTTATCCCACTTATACATACAATATACTTAATACTTGTAAATGTTCTGACGTCCTCTATTTGCACTTCTGGTTAGACGCAAACTGCATTTCGCTGTATTGTACTCGTACTTATTCAATGACAATAAATTTGAATCTAATCTTAAAAATCTAATAAATTCAGATGTTTTTATCCCAACAAATCTAAAAACCTCAATCAAAAATCAAGGGAACTAAAAGGAATCATTGACAACAAATGTTCCCTCTGAGCTGCATGTGTGCAGTTGCGCCCCTGTTCCAGGTCTACTGCATAGAAATTGTTATAGAAATGTCTTGAACTGATGTCTTTTTTGGATTCTACACAAATGTATAGAGGAACACTACAGTAGAGGAGATCTGGTCCTTGTTTGTTTGTGACACACATGTCTGAATGATATCAGTGGGTCCTCTAACCATTTGTTAATCTGCCTAAACCATCAGTGTGTCTGTTCTTTGTTCTTCAGGAATATGGCTGGCTGTCATTTCCAATGTTCCCCTAGCCCCTTGGGGGAAGTAGGGGCAATTTGCCTATTTGGGTAAATACTAGGGACAGGATAGGTAAACACACAACAGGGGGCAGGAAGGGATAAGGAACATAATGAATTCTTTACAAGATGAAAATGCAGATTCTTACCCCCACCCATTCTTGTATAAGTATTGAATGTATTTCCAACTGACCCCAGAGATTTTTCACAGTTTGCTCTGTAAGCTTTGATACCTCTCTCTATTTGCAAATAAACTGCTATTTGTGCCAAAAGAACTTTGTCTCTGTACCTACTTCCTAAACAGTTCTAATCGATGGAATTGCCATCACAATACCAGCCTGCGTAAACCCACAATTAAACTTCACTGAATTTGCACCATAGAAAAGATTGATTGAATCAAAATAGTATCAGAACCCTTTTCAATGCAATAAACCATAATAAAAAATCTAACTTTTTGCAGACAAAGCAAGAGCGTAGCAATATAAATGTGTCAGTCTTGATCTTGCCTGTGCACCATAGCCTCAGTATGGCCATATTCGACAAATATGCCATTGGCCACACAGGCCATCTCAGTCACTGAATTGTACAGGTAGAAATAAAACTGAAAATGTATACAATTAGCTAAAAATACCAATTTGTGAGATATTTTGAAAGATATGCATGATTATATATTGTAAATAAGTCAATAAGCAAAGGGGAGTCTACATTGTTTAATACTCTGTCTGGAAATTAATAGTTTTAGTGGGGGGTTCTTAGTGGTGTTTTTTTTGTGGTGGGCTTTACTGACCAAAGTAAAGTCCTAAAGCATGAATGTCAGGCTCTAATGTAAATAAAATGTTAATCCAGGCCTGCATTGAACAGCACAAGGCTACTGTAGAGAACATGATTCAAATCAAAAGCTATTTCAAAAGCTAAATGATGCTCAAAAGAGCCACACAAGGCTATTGGCTACTGTCTGAAACTAACTTAGTGGGTCAAATGTTCACTGTAATAGCATGCTAAAAGTTGCACAGAATTCTCAGCATTGTTTGGAGACCAGACATTTGCTCAGTAATCCAAAATAGGTAAAATCGCTTACAACCAAACCAAAAAGAATGGTCAAAAAATGGGTTATATAGAAGACATCCAAACAGTTATCTAAAAGTTGACTAATGACTAACACATATTCCCCAAAAGGTTCCCACGATAAATGCCCACTGCCCCAGAAAAAATGGTCCAGGATAGGGAGTGAAATAAACATAAAGAAACAAATTAAACAGGAAAACACCAGGGTTCAGGCTGCTTAAAGGTTTGGGGAAAATAATACCAAGACAGAGCAATAGAAGATGTTTTTCTATCAGGTAATTATCCTGCTTGTTAAGATACCAGCTGGCCTAAACAGGTGAAAGATGTACAGGGTACGAGGCAAGCAGCAGCAAAGAAAGTTAGTGGCTGGATCTCAAATCGCATACTACATATTGTACTACACTTTGCGGATGATGAAGTACGTACTGCTTAGTATATAGTAAGCTGTAGTATGCCAGTATTGGGACCGATTGGGACATAGTACCTCATCATAAAATTGCGTCTCAACATTAAATCATTTTGTCACGCATTAACATCACGCCAAATTTGAAAATTTCCTAGATAACATTAAGCATTGTGTTAAACTGACTAACGTTTCTTATGAAGTTTACTTCCACCACAAATAGTATCTATGAACTGTGTGGCTTTTGCCACAGGCCTTATAATAGCTTAGGCCTACTAGTATCTAACTTGAAATAGTCATAAGAATTGAGCAACAGCTAGCGAGACTGTAGACAAACTTTACACAGCCAAAGATATTTAATTTCATGGCACAACAACGTTTGTTTTTCTTTCCTTTGTGAATTACATTGATGCAATAACTATCAAAATAAGTGACGATAACTGACTTTTTTGTCAATTGAAATGATGAGCGAATTGTGGAAACCCCTCCTATTTTACTTTTCAAGGGGTTGTGGTCTCTACTACCCCAAAAAATATGCATGGATGCATACTTCCAAAATCCACCAGAAATAGTAGACCATCCAGGAACTTTTGGCATACTATTTTCAGCATACTATGGTTTGAGACATACTAACCTTCTTGCATAATAATCTGGCATACTATTTAATATGCAGGTATGCGATTTGAGATTCAGCCAGTGGGTCTAACAAATGAAAATCCAGCAAATCACTGGATACAACTAAAAATGCATTTAAGCAAATAACTAGATGATGAATAATGCCATTTAGTGACTTATGTTAACCGCAGCCTATAAAACTTTCCTTTAAAGAAAACAAATATATTCTATGTATTTGTTGGACAACTTGGCTTACAACTAACCAAAAATGTCCTAACATCCTGAAATGTGTCGCTACACAAACGTGTAATTTTTTCCAGTATAATGGATGTAAGCTGTATGAAATGGTGTTTCATTTTACAAAATATTTTAAGTGAAGTAGCTTTTAAAAGTCAGAATACTTGTTTTTTTAGATCACTTTTATTTCATTTGGCAAAAATGCATTGAAATAAAAATGTGTGGAAAAGCATAACGCAAAAAAAGTAAAGTTGCTTTGGCAGATCCCCTAGAAAGGCCATCAAATTGACCATTCCCTGGATATAGCCTTATTGATGATGTTTTCCTTCAGCAAGACTCAGCACAGCCAAATTAATGTTGACCAGTTAAAATGGGCTAATCTGAAGTTGTCAATTCTCTCAACTGATTGTTTTGTTGAATTTTACTCTATAGTGGCATGGGAATAAAAATAAAACTCATTTCATGGAGCCAAATTATAATGGACTCCCAAAAAACATGGGACTCCTGTTTCAGATTAACAAATTGTGCGGAGCCCTCTTCAACCTCTGTTACAGCTCCAGTATGTTCTCTGCTGTAGGTGTGCATGCATCACTATTAGGCTCCTGTGCAGAACAAGTTCACAGTTTTACATATTTCTACAAATTGTCTATTTAATCTTCCATGTAAAGTGCAGAGGAAATGAGTTCACACACACATCTTTCTACTGGTGAAGCCACACACTCTCTTTTTGTTTTAAATCTTTATTTTTTCATCCTTTAGCGATGTCCCACATAGATCCAACTAATTGATAACGAAATGTAGTTGCCAACCATATTAGATGTTATCATTAGATGTTATCATATGATTAGTTGTTGCAGTCCTAATATTTTCATTAACTACCTAGTGAAGTTCAACCTCCCGTCACCTCAATCATGCAATGTAATTTAATAATGCAAATGTGAAATATACTTATCTTGCTAGTTAGCTACTTAATTCTTCAGAATGCCCAGCTGAGTACTGCAGAGATGTGAACAATGATAGTTTTTGCACAAATGGAGATTGCTAACAAGCTGCGGGAGCAGCCCTGTGACATCTACACCAATCTTAGCTATGCATGTCCAGCTCAGTACAGTCTCATTTGCTCGATAACATTTCATATGAACACGCATTACCCAGAATAACACACTTTAAATTATAGAAACATGTATTTGTACATTTCAAAGGTCATTCCTGTACCTACCGTCTAAAAATAAGTTGCTTGCTTGAATGGGGACACCACAGACATGTTCTGATTTATTTCCTGAACTACAATATTAGAAAATTGGATTACATTTCTCTATATGTTTTCTCTCCAATGAATAGAAAATGATGGATTATAGACTTGTTTATTACATTTTTTGTTCAAATGAATTCATGAAGGCCCCTTGGCCTTCTACATGTGGGGTGGACAAAATAACGGAAAAGGTTTTTCTGATGATCAATTTGCCTTTTAAAATTATAAACTTAGATTAAACAGGGGCACTGTATGGTGGGGAAAAGTTAGGATGATTCTAAGGACCAGTGACTGACATGGGCCTAAAACAAATTACAACATTATGTAAAATAAAATCTTTCAATTATTAAAACATTAAATTGTTAATTTAAACATTAAATTATGAACATATCCACCTATCCTATTTTCTTGTTTTTGTCAGAAAGTGAACATCCAGAGAGCCTCTGTATTGTGCATTGCACACACACACACCCACACATGAAATCGTTTGGTCCTGTCTCCAAACCAGGCACGAACGGTACTTGCTAGCAATGAATTGCGTGAGGAGTGAGTGAGGAGTGCCGGTGGAGCATCAAGGATGTATCCGCTTACTAAAGAGAAATCCTGTTTCCTAAAACAAAAAGAAAGCACAGATAGAAGAGAGAAAGGAAAGGGCGACAGTATGTTACCCAATTTTTCAAAAAGGAAGGTGGGTCTAGTCCATGAGTGGTGGAAATTAACCTGTTAGCTTAGTCTATAGTGAAATAGGCTACTTTTGCACCCCTAACATTAATTGCTAAAACTAAATCAGTTGTCCCTGCCCCTGCCTAGCGCCAGGCCCAACAGGTGCAGCTTAACGTTACGTACACACTGTCTCCTCGCTCAACTCGCAAATCGCTCAATCTCTGGCAAGCTGTCGCTGAACCGAACCTAGCGTTCACACTTCCCGCTCGGGCAGGGCATGTCTTCCTAATTTATGCCAGCGACATAGGTATAGGGGAAACATAAGTCTCTGCAAAAATTAATAAGTATTTAGTATGTGGGTGACTCCACTACTAAAAACGTATTACGACGATGGGAAGTCAATGATTTGTCAATGTTCAAATAGAAATATACTTCGTTTCACGTTGTGCATGTATCACTCACCCGTGATCCCAACGATCTCTGAAACCTTCCATGCATTATTTTTTTTGAATTATATCTCTGTATGAAGACATCATGAATAATGGGAAAACCGGACAATGCAACTATAAGTTTCTCTCTTGTCATTTTTTTTAGCTAGCGAGCGAGTTTTTAGCTTTCAAGTAGAAAAGGGACTTCAAGATGCTGAGAACATCTGCCCTGCCATTGGTAGTCGCCGACAGGCACATGCATAGCTAAGGCATAACCTGTGCAGAGCACATGCCCCTTTGCTATGTAGTGCCTTTGCCATTAAACATGTGCCCTTCTGCCCTGGCGACGGTCGTCGCGCACACCAACAGGCATGCGTCGTCCGTCTTTTTTACGCACGTCACTCTCTCCAACAGATCATCCGTCCGTGTGAGCCGACAACTCCGCCCACTTTTTCAGATTCAGCACATGCCTCTCGGAAGGTCTGTGCATGGTACTGGTCGCCTAACTCCGTCACTGTCCTCTCGCTGGAAATTAGCATAAAGTTGAACTTTTCTCAACTCTCAACTGTCGCTGGGAGATTTTGTCTCCGAGAGTAGTACCGCCCACTGTCACCATGATTCGTTGGCTCTCGTTGGAAATGAATGAGAGAGTGCCTCTTTGTAGCTATAGGGAGTGGACAGTGTGCACGGTAAGGCTCAGCAGCTCTGTCTGTCCATCCCCATGCACCTGAGCCAGCCCTACTCCCAACTGAAAGAGGTGAGCAGCATTGTGCTGAATGTCATGTCAGTTGGCCTAATTGCAGTCCATGGAATTTTGATATAAATCCTTTTCAATAAGAATTCAAACATTCTATATAATTTTATAGATGATAATGCTCATTTATTTATTTGAAGAGGTTAATGTACAGTTGTGCCCCAAAGTTTGCATACGCTTGGAGAATTTCAATTCTTCTGGCAGTTTTGTCTGAAATCTTTCTTGGTCTACCTGACTTTGGCTTGGTATCAAGAAATCCCCGAATTTTCCACTTCTTAATAAGTGATTGAACAGTACTGACTGGCATTTGCAAGGCTTTGGATATCATTTTATATCCTTTTCCACCTTTATAAAGTTCCATTACCTTGTTACGCAGGTCTTTTGACAGTTCTTTTCTGCTCCCCATGGCTCAGTATCTGGCCTGCTCAGTGCATCCACGTGAGAGCTAACAAATTCATTGACTATTTATACACAGAAAACAATTGCAATTGAAAAAGCCAGAGGTGTGGGGAATTCACCTTTAATTGCCATTTTCACCTGTGTGTGTCCCCTTATGTGTCTGTAACAAGGCCAAACATTCAAGGGTATGTAAACTTTTGATCAGGGCCATTTGGGTGATTTCTGTTATCATTATGATTTAAAAAGGAGCCAAACAACTATGTGATAATAAATGGCTTCACATGATCACTATCCTTAAATAAAAGACAGTTTTTTTGCATGATCAGTCATATTTTCAAAATCAATGCCAAAATTTCACAATTTCTGCCAGGGGATGCAAAGGTATGAGCACAACAGTATATATATATATATATATATATATTTTTTTTTTTTTAAGTTATTTATTAATGTTGAGATTTTTCTGGTCAAGACTTGTACCATTAAAACATTTAGACTGTAAAAGATGGCCTTTTGCATATTTCTTATAGAGGGTATCAGTCTTTCATCAAAATAGTGAATTCCACTTATAAAAGCTTTATAAGTGGACGGTGCCTTCCACTTTGGTGGTACCATGCTGGCAACAGCTCGTTGACCCATGTGCATGCTAATATAAAGAAAAGACTTCCAAAGGACTCCACGTAGGACTCCACAAAGTAATTCCTACATACACCGATCAGCCATAACACTATGACCACTGACAGATGACGTGAATAACACTGATAATCTCGTTATCTCGTTAAACAAACACAATGACCAAACCATACACCACTCTCTTGGAAATTATATTTTGTCCCCTCAATAATTCTGAAAACATTGAATGTAATTTCTATATCACATAAACTATTTAAACATTCTGACTAATATCTACTAGCTGTGTACACCGATCAGCCATAACATTATGACCACTGACAGGTGAAGTGAATAACACTGATAATCTCGTTCTCATGGCACTTGTCAGTGGGTGGGATATATTAGGCACCAAGTGAACATTCTGTCCTCAAAGTTGATGTGGTAGAAGCAGAAAAAATGGGCAAGCGTAAGGATCTGATCCACTTTGACAAGGGCCAAATTGTGATGGCTAGAAGACTGGGTCAGAGCATCTCCAAAACTGCAGCCCTTGTGGGGTGTTCCCGATCTGCAGTGGTCAGTACCTATCAAAAGTGTCCCAAGGAAGGAAAAGCGGTGAACCGGCGACTGGGTCATGGGTGGCCAAGGCTCATTGATGCACATGGGGAGTGAAGGCTGGCCCGTGTGGTCCGATCCAACAGACGAGCTACTGTAGCTCAAACTGCTGAAAAAGTTCTTGCTGGTACTGATAGAAAGGTGTCAGAACATACAGTGCATCACAGTTCGTTGCGTATGGGGCTGGGTAGTCGCAGACCAGTCAGGGTGCCCATGCTGACCCCTGTCAACTGCCGAACGCTCCTACAAGAGGCACATGAGCATCAGAACAGGACCACGGAGCAATGGAAGAAGGTGGTCTGGTCTGATAAATCATGTTTTCTTTTGCCCCCGGCCATCCACGTGATGTGTGTGCGTCGCTTACCTGGAGAACACATGGCACCAGGATGCACTATGGGAAGGATGCAAGCCGGCGGAGGCAGTGTGATGCTTTGGGCAGTGTTCTGCTGGGAAACCTTGGGTCCTGCCATTCATGTAGATGTTACCTTGACACGTACCACTTACCTGAGCATTGTTGCAGACCATGTGCACCCTATTATGGCAACAGTATTCCCTGATGGCATTGGCCCCTTTCAGCAGTATAATGCGCCCTGCCACAAAGCAAAAATGGTTCATGAATGGTTTGAGGAACACAACAACGAGTTCAAGGTGTTGACTTAGCCTCCAAATTACCTAAATCTCAATCCACATCT
Source organism: Esox masquinongy (assembly GCA_016801175.1). Taxonomy (NCBI): domain Eukaryota; kingdom Metazoa; phylum Chordata; class Actinopteri; order Esociformes; family Esocidae; genus Esox; species Esox masquinongy. Next base: position 14,688 of record JACXGI010005172.1, on the reverse strand, counting down.
GTGGGATATACTAGACAAACTGGTCTGGTCCATGGAGGCTCTACCTCGCAACTTACAGGACTTAAAGTAACTGCTGCTAATGTCTTGGTGCCAGATACCACAGCACACCTTCAGAGGTCTAGTGGAGTCCATGCCTCGACGGGTCAGGGCTGTTTTGGCAGCAAAAGGGGGACCTATACAACATTTTGACACTAATCCGTTAATTTTTGTTTCAAGTTTAAGACGTGATAATTAGGCTGTAGACTAATTTAGTGTTATATGCATTAATTAGTTAGTTAATCCCTTGGCTAACGTTAACGGTTGTTGCCACTTTACGTAGCTAAAGGGCTTAGCAACATACCTTCTTCTAACTAAGAAATTACCCATAAATTGAAGATTCAAAGTTCAACAACTCCTAATTAAAATGCCTCTCAGTCTCCTCCATCGTTTGCTAACATCTTGTTGGCAGTCAGACTACATTACAGTAGAGGCCATTCATTTAACTTACCCTGCCATGCATGTGCAGTGTTGTCTCCAAATCTCCACATTTTTTTTAATGTCCTGGTGGTCAAGGTAGCACTTTGATAGTGTCTAACAGGGGTGTAGGTTTGATTTCAAATGTGAGGGGGACAAATATTGTTCTGCAGGTCATGGCTATAGGCCAGGAATTTTTTTCCAGATATAAACGTTAATAGTACTATAGACCTAAATAATTATAATGTATAAAATATCCCTAAAGAAAATTTAAGTCAGATATCAATAAGATGTGCATAATTTAAAATCAGGGTTCATATGCTACATTTAATGATTTTGAAACATTACAAAATCAAAGTACAGTAAATTACTTTTGATGCTCTTTATTCAAATACTTTCTTTAAAATATGTTGTTCCTTAATCTATCTTCCTTTCTGTCCTTCTGTTTGTATCTGTAGCTCTTATTTCCCATTTCTAATGTTCTCTTCATCCCATTTTGTTCTTTATCTGTCACCCTTTCTTCTTTTATCAACTTTTAAATTTTTTTCTCTCCTAACTGAAAGCACCAAACACCAATTTTCTTTCATCATTTGTAGAGACAAACTGCTTGCAAATAGTTTTTCTGTCCAATCCTTCCAACTTGTCCTGATGGACATGACAGACTGCAACATGGTTTAAGCAGCTTTGCTTCATCGTACTTCGGAACCTGGTCTTGAACCTTTTTGAAGCACTGAAACTCCTCTCTGCTTCAGCAGAGGAAGCAGGAACAACCAAAAGAAGTCTAACAAGTGCTTCTACTTGGCTGAAAAGACCACGGATCTCAGGCAGCATGTCTCTGAGGATAGTTGCAGCTTCAGATACTGGTGGTGCATTTTGAACATGGACGACTGCACTTCAAGTGACCTCTGGTTCAGCTCTGGGTACTGGTCCACCGCTGCATTAACCTCTCCTTAGAGGAGAATCCTCTCAAGCTTGTCAAGCTCTTGTAGGGCGACCTGACTGAAGCGCTCATTCAGCTGCACATCCACAAGCATCTTATAAAACTCAGCCTGATAGTATTCCTGAGGAGATGTGGGAGAATAAGAAGCAGCATTTCCAGTGAAGCGCTTATGTGGATTCCGTATTTGAGGGATCTGAATGAGTTGTAAATTCAACTTTCCAGTCATCTCTGTTGATCTGTCATATATCTGTTTAAATGTATCCTCTGACCTCTTTGCCTGCAGGGTCCAACGCTAACTTTTTTTCTCACTGGCCCTATCAGGCCACTTGGTCTGAAATCTACTGGCCCAGACTGTATTTTTACTGGCCTGAATTGAATTTTAAAAAATCATAATATAATTGTGTTTTACAGATACATATCATCAGAATATTGATTTATACCACAGATTTGCATGTGATATGAGATTTGATAGAAGCAATAAGTATTTACATAAATATGATGCAACGCACATCATTACTTTTTATAAATGGTTATCAAAATATTAGCTACTATAAATATCATTATCATCTTTTCATGAAGATGTTTGCTTATTTGATGTGACATAAAAGCATGAAAATAAAGTATTTGAGTTAATATATTTATGGTAACATAAATATGGCGCAATACAGTACATGTACTAGTTGGTTGACTGGCTTCTTGCGTGTCACTGCTAGCAAGCACTTAGGTAGGCGTAGTTAACATGACACTTACAGTCGATAAGCCATGTCTGTATGGTTTTGTCTACTGGCCCGACGTTAGGTCTTATGGCGTGTTCCATTTGTACTCGGAGGTCAGAATTTCCGAGTTCCAAGTCGGAAGTTTCAACTGGAACGCCCCCTCAAGTCAGAATTCCAACTCGGAAAGTCGGGAGCAACCCCACTAGCCCCGAGTTTTGTAATCCAAGATGGCAGCACCCTGTGCCATTTAGCAGACTAGTGTTATAAATTATATAGGAAAATGACGTTTATAGTTACGTTATAATATTCTGAAGAGCACTCGCCTGTCCATATTACAGGTTAGGTTACTGGTAACGGAATGGCCGATTAAAAAGTGGTCAAAACATTTTTCTACACAATGAAATACAATGAAAAACATTGTACATATTCCGAAAGGGCAAGCACAACAAAGGCTTTAATGGGAGCGTCTATCTTGTTTTCCGATTTGAATTTTTGGAACGCGATCAACTTGGGTTAACTCGGGGGTGACGTCATTCCCAGTTGCGAGTTCTTATTTCCAAGGTAAATGGAACGTGGCATTTCTGGCCCCGGTCCAGCGTTAATGTTGAACCCTGTTTGCCTGTTATGTGTTCTTCACACACTCAACTGCAGCAAGCATTCTGTACACCTGGTGGGACACAGAGGCTTCAGTTTCAAAACAACCAGTCTCACATCTGGCAACATTCTTGAACCGGGTTTTGAATTTCCCTGATTGCCTATACAGAGATCCCAACTTGTGTGTCCACTGCAGTGCATTAATTACTTGGGCTCTATGATTTCCGTGATGCAGAAAATGTGGATGGAATCGCGGAATTTGGTAACAAAAGTGCAATCAACTGTAAAACGTGGACTATTGCAGAATTTTCCATAATTTGGCAGATATAAAAAAAAAAAAAAAGTAGGCCTAATTATTGTAGCAACCTAAATGATTTAATAATCGTAAAATTACGGACAAGTAGGCCCAGAGAAATAATTCAGTTTTCAATTGGGGTGTTTTGAGAGGAGGGAGGGTCGGTCGTGTGTGGGACCCTTACGTCACCTCACAACTTGGCTGTCATTTTGTGGAACATGTCGAAGTCGTCAAAAAACTCAACCCAAACCCTAAATTCAGAGCCGAGCAATACCCAAAGGAGTATTATGAGTCAGACGATAAGCTGTTTTGCAAATTCTGTCAACATACTATTGATTGGACCCATAAAGACTTGATGTGGTGACCACTTAGTCTAAAGCCCATGAAAAAGAACAAGGGAAAGCACTGTTAGCCAGAGCATGCCTCTTCAAATGACCATTACTAGTACAAGCGGATCAACAGATTCAAGACGAGAATTTATTCAGGACTTTGTGGCTGTGAGCGCCGTGTCTGACCTCCCCTTAGAAAAGCTAAGAAAGCTACGGCAATTGTGGATTATCAGCATGCAAATTGTGATATTTCAAACGATGGGCTATCGTGGTGAAATATAGCGATGCTTAATGTCAGCAGCAGTCTGCCTCTCCATCTAGTTAGCTAGAGGAGGGAATTTTACAGAGTTTAACCGTCATCGCCATCGCCATCGTCATTTTTCTTTCCTTTTGCCTCATTTTTGTACACTCTTGCACTCACACTGTCACACTATCGCTGTATCTATATTGTGTTTACAATTGAAATTTAAATAACTTCCCTAGATAAAAAAATAGTGCAATCATGTATTGAATCATTACAAATTTACTGTTATATCTTATTAAATTGTTAAGTTTTGATTTAAATTGTTAAGTTTTCTGATTCATTCATATTATTGGCCAAAAATGACACGTCAGCCTACAGGGAGGAGCTCAAGTGCCTGGCGTCATGGTGCGCTGACAACAACCTGGCCCTCAATGCAAAGACCAAGGAGCTCATTGTGGATTACGGGAAGTCTAAAGGCTGCAGTCACGCCCCAGTTCTCATCGATGGCACTGAGGTGGAGCATATGTCCAGCTTCAAATTCCTGGGTGTCCACATCTCTGAGGAACTTTCCTGGTCCCTCAACACCTCAGCCCTGGTCAAAAAGGTGTGGCAGCGCCTGTACTTCTTGAGGAGGCTGAAGAAGGCCCGTCTGTCTTCCAAGATCCTTTTACCGCTGCACAATCGAGAGAATTCTGACCAACTGCGCCACAGTGTGGTTTGGTGGTTTCTCCATAGCTGACCGGAAGGCCCTGCAACACGTGGTGAAAACCGCCCAGCACATTACGGGTACCCAGCTCCCAGCCATTGAAGACCTCCAGCGCAAGCGGTGTCTGCATAGGGTGCACGGCATCACCAGGGACCCTTCACACCCATGCCACAATCTGTTTGCCCTCCTCCCATCAAGCAGGCAGTACAGGTCTCTCTGTTCTCGCACCAGCAGGCTCAGGAACAGTTTCTTTCCATCTGCTGTAACCCTGCTGAACTCTGTGACTTCCCATCACTAACTATGCCCACCCTCTGCACTACTGGACTAGTTCTATAAGATTTTTCATGTCACGGTACAGTGAGCAACAGCGCCACCGTTACGTGCACCTGCAGTTTCCATCACTCACAAACGCATCCCGGACTTGTCTCTGTCACATGTCTCCAATCATGCACTCCAGGTCCCCATCACATCGTTTGTAAGTGTTTAAATGTTTCCCCTCTGCTCCCCACGTTTGTGGATCATTGTTGCTTGTCTTCGTGTTTCTTGGTGAGTGTTTGCTGTGCTGTTAACTGTTTGAAGGTTTTGTTATAAGTCGCTTGTGCGCATTTTGATTTCATTCAGTTCAGCTTTTCGTTATCCGTTCGTTGTTTGTTTTTTTTGGTTTGTTTCTATTAAAAAAAAACGCCAAACGAGAAAATGCCTGCGCCTGGTTCCTCTCCCGCACACCACCGTAACCGCGACAGAATGATCCACCAAAAAATGGAACCAGGCGCAGGCATTTTCACGTTCGGCGGTTTTTAATTGAACAAAACAAACCAAAAACCAAACAACGAATGGCGCAACAAGCGACTTATAAAGAAACATTCAAACAGTACAGCAAAGCAGACACGACGACAAGCAACAATGATCCACAAATGCAGGGAGCAGAGGGGAAACATTTAAACACTTACAAACGATGTGATGGGGACCTGGTGTGCATGATTGGAGACATGTGACAGAGACAAGTCCGGGATGCGTTTGTGAGTGATGGGAACTGCAGGTGCACGGAACGGTGGCGCTGCTGCTCACCGTACCGTGACATTTCAGTTCACGTATCATTGCTGCTATTCCTGTATTTCATTTGCAGATGCCAATTTTCACCTTAAACTTGTACCTTAACCCTGCCCTCACTGCATATTGCACATTTAGAACTGCCACTGTACTTGCATTTTCAATTGTTACACCACTTGTCTACCTCGGGAACCTCATTGCTGCTATGCCTGCATTTCAGTTGCACATGCTACCTTACTCCTTCAATTTGCCTCGATTGCAAATTCAGAATGACATTGAGAATTGCCACAACTATTTATCTCACTTGTACATACATTATACTTTCCATGAAATTTCCATCTTACATTTAGAATTGTAAGATTGGTTGATTGTGTGTTGACTGTGTGTAGTCATGGCAACCTTGTGTGACTGGCTGCTTGAATGTGAAGCACATTTTTCTATTGCCCTTTTCCAGTTTCTGAATCCAGAGTTTACAAATGCGTAGTTTTTGCAAGTGGTGAATAATGGCTTTTGAAAGCTTTTGCGCAATAGAAGCACAACACTCCATTCACACTAGGAATGTAGTGGAGCCAGTGGAATTCTTTGAACCACCTCTCCAGAAAACAAAGTGTCTTATTTGAAAGCTTCTGTGTAATGATAAGGCTTGTCTTTGGCTGACAGTGTTGGGGATAATGCGTTACAGTAGTCAGACTACTTGTTAATGGTAACGAGTAACGTAACACGTTAGTTGGAATTCCTCATGATACACCTATCAAAGCCACGCGCCCAGCTCCCATTAATTTCAAATTGGTATTTAGCGTCGACAAGCGGTTTGTGATGCGGAAGGCTGAGCTGTGAGATTCAGGCTTGGGAAGCAATTTACTATTTTGACTACGTCATTATTACAGTCGCATATTACCAATCACTGAGGTTGCTGTTATGTTTTGCAGGAATCTCTTGCCTGTTAGACAACTAAAGTCTGATCCCAAATCATCCTCTATTGGACACCCAAAGTTTATCACAAATGAACATCTAAATACATGTTCTGTTTCTAAACGCAATTATTCTGAATCATTTCAAAACAGATTTAGTAATTATTCACTTCTGAATGAAGTCATTAACATTATTGGATTATGCACATTATTACAAAGAGATTTCAAATTGCAATGTGCCTAACGTTTTCCTTTTTGAGAAGGTATGTTTATCAGTGTACAAGCCCACAGCTACTTTTTGTTGTTCTTCATTCTTCACTGCAATTGATCTATCTAGTATTGAAGTCTGTACATATAGGCTGTTGAATACGCCTGGCCTGAAAATGTGGAGGCACTTTTGTTGATTTTTTTAATGATCAATGATTTATAGATTTAAGGGATTCTTGATTAAATAACTAAATGCAAATATGTTTACTCGTTATGGTATATGATTACTTGAGATAATAGGATTGGTCTCTCTTGCTGTATAATGATTAATGATTGATAATGTTATATGCTAGTGACTGACACTGACTATATACATTTCACGCCCTGAAGTGTTTCACCTTTTGTCATGTCTGCACCCCCCACCAGGTTTTCCCGGCTCCCCATTAGCCCTCTGTGTATTTTACCCCTGTTCTCTGTTCTGGCAGTTGCCAGATCCTCTTGTCATGTACAGTCGTTTCCAGAATTCCTTGTTTCCAGTGGTTTTCCCATTACCCATATTGTCTGTCTTCCCCGGTTTTTATCTCTGCCTGTTTGTTCCACAACCAACGAGCCCATCTGCCCCAGGTGACCTCTGCCATTCTGCTCCAGTCACCGACCTCTGCCTGTCCATCGACCAACGAGCCTGTCTACCCCAATGTACCTCTGCCATTCTGCTCCAGTCACCGACCTCCGCATACCCACCGACTACGAGGCTGCTTTTCCCTGAACCAGTGATCAAATTTACTATATACGGAACCTATCCTGCCTTCGTGTCCGCATTTGGGTCCACTGATCTGTCTTGTGTCAACATGACTATGTAATTATACAATATCCCATTAAATGTGTGCCTTCTAGGTAGGGATGTGCATGACAAATATTTCCACTATCGATAATTCCTCAGCTTTTGTCGTCAAACAGTCGAATAGTCAACCCCACCCACTCGTGCCAAAAAGAGAGGTACTATATGGGGGGGTATTATAATATGTTATGCAATAAATTTAACGTTTTATTTAAAAATGTACTTAACAACCACAAAAACGTTTTAGTATAAACAATTAGCCTAGATATACTTTTACTTGGAAGACAAACAGATTCAGAAATGCCATAACAGCAGCAAATAACCTAATGCATAGGCATGTCAAGTCGTTAGTATTTTATAACAAGTGATTTATTTCAAATTATTTTTACAAGTTTTCCATTAATTACAATTGCAAACGAACTATAAACGTTGTCAAAAAAACGCACATTCTCTCACATGAATTAGTGGAGATATGTATAAATTGCCTTACATTAGCTAACGTCTTTGTGTCAAAGTTTTCTGGCCATAACAACATACTTAATTTATTAGACCGTTTAGCTATTTTTTACAGTCCCTTGAATCTGTACTTTCCAAATGGAACTGCACTTAATATATAGACTAACACAGTTAAGTTATAGTCTGCATTAAACCAAACAAACTTACCGATGCGTTCCAGTTCCAGTGAATAAAAAAAATATCCTTGGAAAGAAGCTTAATAGGAATAAATTATATGAAATTAATGAACAAAAACCAAACAAAATCTGGCTAGCGCATCCATAGATGCAAGATCTTGTAAAGAAAAATGTAAAGAATCATTAGGCAATGTCCATATTATTATGACAGTTTATTCTTGTTTAGGAAAATTTGCATGTCCACATGCTCCAGGAGTAGACGAGTAGGCTTACGTAGTCTGTTGACTATCAGGCCCGCAGCCGAGAAAACCCTTTCAGCCAATACAGATGTTGCCGGGATGCACAGGTATGCTTTCGCTAGCCGTGATAATATCCTGTGCTTGGCCATTAGCCAGATTTGTTTAGTCTATAAGAAATAACCCGTTATTACTGCTGCCAAATAAGTCAATGGTTAGTACTGATTTTTTTTTGTAACTTTCGGAAATTAGATAAACTTGTCGATAAATGCCATCCTTGTCGAAATGTCGACAATTTGACTATTTGTTCTTACCCCTACTTCTGGGCATATGTGACCAACATGTGAATATGGAATCAAAGGACTGAAATTTACTAAGTAACTTAACGCCTTACTTTCTACAGCAAGTGACTAAGTAATGTAACGAGTTACTTTATGAGAAGTGTAGCTAACTGTTATTAGTTACTTTTAAAAGTGTTGCCCAACACTGTTGGCTGATGTGATTATCCGGAGCTACAGTACCTCACAGATAGGAAAATAATGGTGGCCACACAAAATATTGACACTTTGGGCCCAATTTGGACATTTTCATATAGGGGTGTACTCACTTTCGTTGCCAGCGGTTTTGACATTAATGGCTGTGTGTTGAGTTATTTTGAGGGGACAGCAAATTTACACTGTTATACAAGCAGTACACTCACTCCTTTACATTGTAGCAAAGTGTCATTTCATCAGTGTTGTCACATGAAAAGATATAATCAAATATTTGCAAAAATGTGAGGGGTGTACTCACTTCTGTGAGATACTGTACTTCTGCCTTTGTGCTGACCTGGTCTGACATCTCTCTAATCACTTCAGGGCTTGGAGTATCCCTGATAAATACTACCTGCTGCTAATCTTCCTAGAATGTATTGACACAATACACAAAAATAACCAAAAACTGCATTGTATTACATAGACTGCGTTTGGATTATTAACATTCAAGATATGGGCTACACATTATAACAAAAATGATTTTATTTAAGTAATCCACTTTTATAGACTAATGCTATATAGCAACATTTCACCTGAGCGCCACGGTTGCCATTTCTCCTTGGCTGTCTGATCCTGCTGTGACCCCTGTCACTGTAACCATCTGATCCTGTTGAAATGCAATACAGAATATGACATGAACAGCTTGATCTAGATTGACATCTGCAGAACCTGATCTATAAGATCTAGGTTTGAAATGTCAAATGCAGCTACCTATGTACGGAACTACCGTACATTACTGTAACATTTGGTAACTTTTCAAGAGATCAACTATGAAGGTAGTTAGTTATCTAGCTATATCTTCTAATATTGCTCATAGCTAACTGGCTGTAGCACTCACTTTGTCTTTGCATAGAAAATAAGTCAGAATATCCAATTTAGGTCTCTTCTTGGCTGGTGTCATCTCTTGGTACTAGCTATTAGTGAGGTGAACATAGTGTTAATGTTAGACTGTTTGCTAGCTAGCAAACAAAATGTTAGCTAGCTAGCAAATAAATATTTTGCAACTATTGTTTATATATAATGTTAGCCTAATGATACACCACACGTAACATGGTTGCCGGTTAAAAAAAAAACACTCTTTGATAGAATAGCCTATTATCTACCTCATTCATAAGTTATGGGAGGTAGTTAACAAGGTAATGTCAGCTAGATTACCGAACTTTCATTGCAACTAATATCATAGATATTAGTTGCAATGGTAGAGTCTACTTCTCTAACAGTAAACAGCACCCGCGTGCAGGGTCCAACACAATGATGGACTGGCCATCTGGGGCACCAGGAGTTTTCCCGGTGGGCTCCTTGACAATTTGGGCTGATGCAATGCAAATTATAAATAACCAGGTGCTGTCTGTTGGACAGGCCCAGTCGAGTGGGCTGCCGGCCCAATGCCATTCCCAGATGTGCAGCTTGTGAACAGGCAAGGCAGGGAACTGCCTTGGGCCCCAGACCGTTAGGGGGCCCCCAAGGTCTGACAAACTTTACTCCGCTGCAATGTCTCAAAATGTGGCCAACACAGTGACCGAAAACCCGTCCCCTAAAACAACCAATGGAGTATTTGTAATGACATCTCAGTGGGAAACCTCCCTAAAGGGTCCCCATGTCGTTCCCGTCAAACTTGCATGATTCCCGTAACGTTTGAACTAAAAGTAAATGAAGGAAAATGTAGGGGAGCTATCCATCTGTAAGTGAAAAAAGACAAAAAAAGATGGGGAAAAAATTATGATTAGGTATAACAGTACATAACTGAATGCTGTTATTTAGTCTAGTCTTAACTAACGGGGGAGATACTTGAATAACATCAGCTAGCATTAGACTAATGGCGTTTATTCTTTCACGTTTTTTGTTAACCTGGCTAGCGGAGATCCAGTATTCAGTATTCAGTATTGAAACTTCAGTAACATTCAACCCGGGCAATGTTACCGAAATTAACGTAGTCTTTGCCATTCTTAGAATAAACCTTTCGTATGGGACAATGTCACAACGGTAATTGCCATTATTGAAGGCAAAATGTAATGAAGTGATTTGGAGGGGAAAACCGCTAACTGATGAAAGTTGTGTCCAGAGCGAAACTATAGATGCTATGAATAATGAAAGCTATGTCCAAGGAAAAAATGTGTAAGTTGAGGAAATTTAATACTATAATGTGAAAACATTTTTAATTTACTTTATTAACATGCTACTATCTTCTAGATTAGATTACTGCAATGCTCTTCTTTCCGGTTACCCTGACAAATCAATAAATAAACTTCAATTAGTGCTGCACACGGCTGCTAGAATCCTAACTAGAACAAAAAAATGTGAACACATTACTCCAGTACTAGCCTCTTTCCACTGGCTGCCTGTTAGGGTTAGGGCTGATTTTAAGGTTTTATTGTTAACCTGTAAATCAATACATGGACTTGCTCCTACTTACCTCGCTGAAATGATCCAGCCATACATACCTACACGTAACCTTAGATCGCAAGATGCAGGCCTTTTAATTGTACCTAGAATTTCTAAACAAACAGCCGGAGGCAGGGCCTTCTCTCATAGAGCTCCACTACTGTGGAATGATTTGCCAATTAAGGTTAGAAATACAAATTCAGTGCAAACTTTCAAGTGTCTACTAAAGACTCATCTCTACAGCATGGTCTATGATTAAGTGTAGTCTGGCCCAGGGGCATGAAGGTGACCAGAATGGCTTGATACTGTCCACCCTTGCTGTCTTGCCAGATGGGCTCTCATCGCCACTGGGATGGCCTCCCTCCAATGCCATTCGGGGGCGGAGTCACTGGCTTGTTGTTGTCTCTCTGTTGCGCACTTGTGCAATTGGCCTATACTCTGCTGGCAATACTCGGCCCTCATTCAGGGTGGTTGCGGTTGGTGGGTGTCCCTTTGGTTGATGCTTGGCAATGTGGGTGGATTGATTTCCTGCCTGTTGGGCCCTGTCAGGGGCCTCCCCCGGATAGGGCCACAGTGTCACCGGACCCCCCTGTCTCAGCCCCAAGGTCTTACGCTGCTATATTATTGTGCTGGGGGAGTAGGGTCAGTTCTCCTTCTCCACTATAAATCCTTGTAGATTTAAGGAATGCATTTTCTAAATTTCCCTGTCTCCTGCCGTTTTAAACTTAGGAGGACATGAGGTCCTGGCCCACACCTGAGGAGTACCAGGCTTGAAAGACCCGTTGCTGTCCCGGTCCAAAGTCCTCCTGGTTGTGTTGCAGATTAAGACGATACCTGACGATTTCAGCTGCCACTGTGCTGACACCTCCCCCTCCCCGTGTTGTCCCTGTCCTTGTCCATCTGGTCATGCTTCCGGACTAAGTTTAAATAGACTCTGGACTCAGCCCATATGCATTTATTAATTATTACAATTTGTACTCTTAATATGTTCACCCGGCACAGCCAGAAGAGGACTGGTCACCCCTCTGAGCCAGGGTCCTCTTTAGGTTTCTTCCTAAATTTCGGCCTTCTTTGGGAGTTTTTCCTAGCCACTGAAATTCAACATTACTGTTGTTTGCTCCCTGGGGTTTTAAGGCCGGGTGTTTTGTAAAAGCACTTTGTGACTACTGCTGATGTAAAAAGGGCTCTATAAATAAATGTGATTGATTTATTGATTGGGTGTACTGGCTCAACGTTATGCCTTATTGGCCCCGGGCCAAAGGGCCGTCATGAACTTTCCAGCAGCTACCTCAAAGCAAAGTGCATGATTTGAATTACGCAATCATTCTAAAGCACATGGTTTGAGCTTCTCTTTTAATAGAGTTTGTTTGTTAAAAAGTGGGGGGGGGCATGTCCCACTCATGTAAAATGAAATCTATGCCCCTGGCAACCGGCAAGGCTTCATTTTGTATAGAAAAGACATCATTTACTCTACAGGTAAAGAAACTGTTTTCTGTTCCAACCTAAAATATACTGAACAAAAATATAAACGCAACATGGAAAGAAGTCCAGACAGTAGATCAGACATTTTACATTTTAGTCATTTAGCAGACGCCTTTATCCAGAGTGACTTACAGTAAAGAAAATTTCCAAACAGGCAAAAACCTTATTTTGTTTATGTAAAATGTATTATGTTAGAGCTGATAATATCATTACGAACTGTAACTGAATATAATTATTTGAAATTGTTTGAAATTTAGTGTATATTTTTGTTCAGTTGTGTATACAGCTCTGGAAAAAAATAAGAGACCACTGCACCTTTTTCTTTCCTTTCCAAAAAAGTTGAAAAGGAAAGTTTTGAGTGAGGAACAGAAGTGTTCAATTTGCAGTGGTCTCTTAATTTTAACCCTTCTGTTCCTCACTCAGAACCTTCCATTTTGACTTTTTTGGAAAGGAAAGAAAAAGGTGCAGTGGTCTCTTAGTTTTTTCCAGAGCTGTATTTTTGTTAGCTAGTTGTAGCATGTAGCCACAACTAGCTAATTGTTAGAATTTTTTTAAAGGGTATGTACAGCAAAATCTGCACTTTTATTGAATTTAATCAACATTTGCACTAAGGCAGGTGTAATTATTTTCACCAAAGTATGAAAATCAGTATCATTGCTATGTCTGTAGAGCCTTATATGAAAATTCAATCATGTGACTTGAGTCTAAATCATTTTCATTTTGCTTGTACGGACTGAAATCGCATCGTCAACTCATTTTAATACTTACATTGATTTGCTCTTTATATTTTCGCTTCATGCCCATTAAATGTGCACAGCCCATTACCTGCCATTCCCCGATTCAGTAAACAACTGATCATATAGTTAGCTTGAATGCTTAATTTGAGACAGATCCTGCCCAAACTGGATCCAGCACCTCTCAGATATGTCTGTTTTGTTACAGCACCTATTTTGCATGGATCCATATCTGTCGCTCATTATTTGCATGTTTCAGTGACAGTGTGCACTTTCGACTGTAAACATTCTCCTAAAAGCGATCTGAGTTTATACAGTTGCCTATTCCTCCAGCCACATGTTGTAGCCTCATCTCCACCTGACGAGATTGTGAAAGTTTTAGTTTTTTATTGTCCACTATTCAGACTACCGACATGCTTTATTTGCGATGATTTGCTCCCTTCACTGAGTCAAGCTGCTGGAGCAGGTAAAAAGGTATGCTTAGCCAATTATGCACATTTCATTAAATAGTATATTCATAGAGGATCCATATTTAAGAATTAATTGGGATTGGCTAAATGTGTGAAACAAAGTTGGTTTGATCTATCTAGCTTAAATGGTTGAAGAGAGATTTATGGATAATTAATGTTAATTACGCAAATTAATAAAGTCATAATCTATGAAAGTTTAAGACTCAAGCAGGGACTTATTCAGGCTTGTAAATAAATTGCCTGGAGCTAAGCATCTATGAAAGAAAATAAATATTGTAATCATTGCATCAATGTCAAATTTCAGAAACGTACATTTATTTCTACAGGAAATGCCTGCCAGACAACATGAAAGGACTGCAGAAAATGTAGATATTGTCATGCATATATCATGCATGTTATGTCAAAACACCATGTCATATTTCAGAAAATGAAGTACTTTCATTTCAATGACATGTTATCACATCTTGCTTCGGGTAATGACTTCTAGACTCACAGTGAGCTTTTTTCACTTCCATCTCATAATTTGCAGTCTGAAAGGGGTCCCTTGTCTGTATGTATAATTTAATGAAAGCATTTGACTTAAATGATTGATGTTATTATTTCCATCTCCTGGAGTAGCTTGGATCCAGGGAGCCCACAGGTAGTGTCCAACGACACCCTGGACCTCGTGGGTTTGAGGAATTGTTGGAGATTCAAACTTCCTTAAGGCCCAATAACCGCCCTCTATCAACAGTAGCTACAGTGGATATAAAAAGTCTACACACCCCTGTTAAAATGCCAGGTTTTTGTGATGTAAAAGAATGAGACAAAGATAAATCATGTCAGAACTTTTTCCACTTTTAATGTGACCTATAATATGAACAATTCAATTGAAAAACAAACTGAAATCTTCGAGGGGGAAAAATGAAAAATAAAAACCTTACAATAACCTGGTTG
>JACXGI010005171.1:0-47500 GCA_016801175.1 Esox masquinongy | reverse complement strand
AATACTAGTCTAGTTCATTTCAGAGGGAGACCCTTGTTGCTCTTGTTCCAGAGTAGCATTGTAGATGTATAGCAGCCAGTGGCGTCGGCCCTAGGGAAAAGGGGTACTGTTTGAATCTTGAATAAAGAGGGGGGAGGCCCTCAGAGACGCCTATGTACAGGGCCCAGAATTTTGTGCTACACCCATGATAGCAGCCTCTCTGTCGGGGTTGTGTAGTGGTGGAGAGGAGGAACCAGGCGCAGGCAGAGTGGCAGTCGATGTTGAATTTTAATAGAAAATAAACATTGAGCACAAAACAAATTGAATGAAAAGCAAAGGTTTAAAGAAAACGACCCACTCACCACTGACGTGAAAACATACGGAGACAGGGAACAATAACCGACAAGTGAGAGGAGCAGAGGAGAAACATTTAAACACACACTGATGACTAATTGGGACCTGGTGTGCATGATGATTGGAGACAAGACAATGAATGAGTCCGGGGTGAGTTCGTGAATAACTGGAAATCAGAAAAAGCGGGAGATGACGGAGCTGTCCGTCACCTCACCGTCACACTCACACATCCCCACTTTACAGCCCATTGAAAGTGAAAGAAATATGTATGGCCTTGCTTCATCACAATAACTCACAATAATGACTTGCCACAATGCAAGGTTGTCCATTTATACATCAACCCCACCAACCCAAGATGGTTGCAGAGCCAGACCCCGTGCACTCTCAGAATGCAGCAAACAGGATTCAAACTCTGCTCACAATGACATCATGACAGTAGTGACTTTACCACTGTGCCATTTGGGAGCATGTTGATTCTGTTCTACTTTTCACTGGATCTAAAAACACCTTTATGTAGCTTGATTGTGTTTTCTTTATTTATTTTTATTACATGGAAGGCACAAGTTGCACATTCAGACACATGCCATATGTTGTTGTTATTCATTGTGTTACTCAGCCACTTTAACTATGATTGCATGCATACACCTTCCTCATCTATCAACATTATCACTGCTATCGTTATTGATATTGTTCAGCTACATAGTGTTTATTTACCTAATGCTTTTCTCTACTACATTTTTTATATTAACACCTTTCTATTGACACTGTGCCGTTGCCACCATCTATTTCCTGTGTAGCCTAAATGACAAATGAATGTTGATTTTATGTAACAAAGTGTTACCAATTACATTACCAGCATCAATCAGATTATTATATAGACAGAGTTCAAGTCAGGAACAATATGAATAACCAACGGTAACACAAAAGCGCACAAATTCCCACAGAGACTCTCCAAAATATTGTGGAAAGCCTTCCCAGAAGAGTGGTGGCTGTTATAGCTGCAAATGGGGGACTAACTCAAAATATGTGGGCACCTTCAATAGCAGAGAACTGGAAGTAAATGTTGTCTATAGCTACTAATCAGTCTCTTAAATCTCTTACAAAACTCCAAATGAGTGAGGTTTCAGGGGTGTCTGGCATGTACTGCTCGCTTCAGGAAGTGCCACATCATCTCGATTGGATTAAGGGCAGAACTTGGATTTGGCCAACAACATTTTTTTCTCCTGAACCATTCTTAGGTAGATTTCCTTGAATGCTTCCTGTCATTGTCTTGTTGGAAGTGTAACGAATATGTGGTGTCAGGACACAGGCAAAGAGGTAGATTCAAACAAAAGGTTATTTTAATGCAAAGACTTACTTTTTAACAATGCTTATGTAACACAAAAAAGGGATGTAACATGAAACAATGAATGGAAAAAGGAACAGGGAACTGGGGAGACTAAATGGAGGTGATCAAGGGAAAACGAGACAGCTGAGAACACTTAGAACACAGGTGAATGCAAGGAACATTAAGGATTGACACCACAGAACATAGAAAAAGACTAAATAGAACTAAAGATTCTTGTCACAGAAATGCGACAGACAATTTTCTCTATTTATCAGAGTCCCGCCCAAACACTTTCCTAAAATCCCTCCGTTGTTAATTAGGTACCCAATTATTTACCCATCTGATTCTACTTACCTAATTGATTCATCCAATGCAACTTGGGGTTCACTTATTTTTTAACCGCCTAATTATTATTAATATATATTTTTTTGTTTACAGGGAAAATGGTTTCCTGCAAACCAACATCTGGAATTATAAACCTGTTATGTCAGATAAAAGACTGGTTCTGATGAAACATAGATTTCATGGTGAACACAGAAGAAATCTATATAATCCCTAAAAACACAAGTGGTTCTTTGGCTTAATGCATTCTGGGACTTTGAACCTGTCATTTTGTGCTGGAGTTGTTTATATGTGCATATTTTAGTAGTAGAATCACTACTAGTGTTTTTGATGAAATGTTGGTACATATTGGCAAATTTTTGTGGACCTGTTTTAGCTTGACAGTGCAAATTTAACAACCAGTTGCCAAAAATCAGGGTGAAACGATGTGTATGTATGATGGTTTGTGGGTGCAAACAAAGACAAGCTCTCTAGGGACTGTGGAAACATAACAAAAACTGTGAAGGGACTTTTTATCAAGTTCAGAGTCTCATCAAATGTAAAAATGTTCGCAAAGAATTACTACAATTATCATATTGAATAGGTATAGCATACAGTTACTGTAGGTCCAGAAATAATTGGACACTGACACAAGTTTTGTTATTTTGGCTGTTTACCAAAATATATTCAAGTTACAATTAAATAACAAACATGGGCTTAAAGTGCAGTGTCTCAGCTTTAATTTGAGGGTATTCACATCCAAACTGGAGGAAGGGTTTAGGAATTACAGCTCTTCAATATATAGCCCTCTCTTTTTCAAGGGACCAAAGGTAATTGGACAATTGACCCAAAAGCTGTTTTATGGACACGTGTGGGCTATTCCTTCGTTATTTCTTCGTGAATTACGCAGGTAAATGTTCTGGAGTTGATTCCGGGTGTGGCATTCACATTTGGAAGCTGTTGCTGTGAACCCACGACATGCAGTCAAAGGAGCTCTCAATGGAAGTGAAACAGGCCATCCTTAAGCTGCAAAAAAAATTCCATCATACAGATAGCAGGAACATTAGGAGAGCCAAATCAACAGTTTGGTACACTCTGAGAAAAAAAGAACGCACTGATGAGCTCTGCAGCACAAAAAGGCCTGGACGTACACGGAAGACAACAGTGGTGGATGATTGTAGGATCCTTTCCATGGTAAAGAAAAACCCCTTCACAACATCCAGCCAGGTGAAGAACACTGCAGGAGGTAGGCATATCATTATCCAAGTCTACCATAAAGAGAAGATTTCACAAGAACAAATACAGAGGTTTCACCACAAGGTGCAAACCATTCATAAGACTCAAGAATAGAAAGGCCAGATTAGCCAAAAAACATCTAAAAAAGCCACCCCAGTTCTGGAACAGCATTATTTGGACAGATGAAACTAAGATCAACCCTGTACCAGAATGATGGGAAGAAAAAAGTATGGAGTATGCTTCATATCATGGATTAAGCATATCATATCATCTGTAAAACACGGTGGAGGCAGTGTGATGGCATGGCCATGCATTGCTTCCAATGGCACTGGGTCACTAGTGTTTACTGATGATGTGACAGAAGGCAGAAACAGCCAGATGAATTCTGAAGTGTTTAGGGATATATTGTCTGCTCAGATTCAGTCAAATTCAGCAAAGTTGATTGGACAGTGATTCACTTTACAGATGGACAATGACCCAAAACATGCTGCGAAAGCAACCCAAGAGTTTTTTAAGGCAACACAGTGGAATATTTTGCAATGGCCGAGGCAATCACCTGATCTCAACCCGATCGAGCATGTATTTCACTCGCTGAAGACAAAACTTAAGGCACAAAGATCCACAAACAACAACTGAAGACAGCTGCAGTAAAGGCCTGGCAAAGCATCACCAAGGAGGAAACCCAGCGTTGTTGGATGTCCATGCGTTCCAGACTTCAAGCAGTCATTGCCTGCAAAGGATTCTCGACAAAGTATTAAAAATGAATATTTTATTTATGATTGTGTTAATTTGTCCAATTACATTTGAGTCCATAAAATTAGGGGACTGTGTATGAAAATGGTTGTAATTTGTAAACGTTTCATACGACATTTTTGTTCAACCCTTTGAATTAAAGGTGGAAGTTGTCAGTTGTTTAATTTCAAATCCATTGTGGTGGTGTACAGAGCCAAAATTATGAATATTGTGTCAGTGTCCCAATGTTTACGGACCTAACTGTATATACTAACATTGAGTCATTGATGAAAGACAATTAAAAAAAATAATTACTTTGATTAGGGTGTAAAAATACTTTGCTCCCCTCAATCTCATTGTCGTGTGTCAACGACAAGATGGTTAGTTATATCTCCTGTATTCAAAACCACATGAAAAAGACTAATGTTCTTCAAATATGCCCAGGTAATTCCCCAATATATATTAAAATGAATGATTTGGAAAATGTATTATACTCATCTCCCTCTGTCAGGTCTATGGCACTACGAAGCTACATGGTTTTCCCATGATAATGCAGTAAATAGCCCTCCTTTTCCTCTCGAGGGTGGCACAAAAGGAATATTTAAATTCTTTATCAGTCCATATATTCCTCATAAGCAGCGAATGTCTCTCTGCTAGACCCCAGAGTAGCAGCATGCATTCTGTCTGCCGGTCTGAATTCCCATTGTCACGACTCCCTTCCCCCTGCCTGCCTCCCCATCCCTTCCTAATTGTCAGTCCAGTCACATTGGAAACAATCCTCAGGCAATTAATGCAATAAACAAAACACAAAAACGTTATCTGGTAGGAACAGCAATCCGTGTGAATGTGCTCGAGCATGGGGAGTAAAGGAAAAACGGGAGAAGAATAAAACCTTGATATTCACACAGAGAATGAAAAAAATGGAACCACATACATATCTCTATTGTTCCTTCTTCCTTCTAGGATGCTTGATGACAAGGTAGAAATAATGGTTTCACACTAGAGTTTGTCATAGCCAGCGAGTTTCCTGCATTTGGTAAATGTAGATTAGTTAGTTCTGGCATTATCAGCACTTGAGGATTCACTTTTTTTTGCTTGATTGGGTATGGAGGTGGGTTAGTAACAAACCAATTGCTATGTGGGTTGTTGAACCATTCCCTAATAACTGTAGTAGGTGGAGATTTTGGAGCTGTAGATTAGTGTATAAGGATATTTGTCTGTGCATTTTCCAGCATGTAAGGACATTTGAGTGTCGGGTGAGCGTGTGACCAGGGTTCGAATTACAGGGGGGATTGGGGAGGGTTTACCCCCTAATTAAAACTTGCCCCCCCCCCAAAAGAGGTAAAAACAACAGTTCGAGGGGGTCAAAACATGTACATATCGTTGTTACCTGTAATCATAAATATTATAATATATTTACTTTATTAATTCCTGGAAGAATCTTGTAATGCGATTTCAGACAGTTTTCAGTTGAATGTCTGGTCTGCCTGCCTCACTTCTAACGTTGCAATGCATTGCAGTGGCCATTTAATGAATGCCACCCCTACTCCAACAGGTAAACTGGAGCTATGAAGAGATGTTCATTCATTCAATATCAGGTTAGCGATACTCCGAAAATTAGATTTTTTGCTGGTAAGATGTGTTGTTCTCTCTCCCTTCAAGGGAGTGCCTTGGTTAAGCTAGCACATTTAAAAGTAATTTATTCTGTCTTAATCTGCATGGAAATGTAACAATAGAAAATGACTAACATGTTTCTGAGTTTTGGCATTGGTTATGGTCGGCAAAAATGTCAGTTATTTCAGTCAAATCTGTCTAAGATTTCCCCTCATTTGAATGTTTTCTGACTCGCTGTGTGCCTATGGCTTGGCATTTGAAACCTCTATGGTCAATTTTTTAAGGTAAGAATGATTTGACAGAATCTTTTGCATTATGCTACTTTTAAGACTGACACATTAGCCTAGTTAGTACTCAAAGGCATAGACTACCCAAAAATCAGCTAAATTTGTCAGCCGTTTTCTTATCTTAGTAGTCTTATAGTCTAATAGTCTTATAGTCTAAGTAAGGAAATAGCTGAGAAATTTAGATTATTGAGTGGTCTATGCCTTTAATGTTAGTCAGGCAGAGGCTTAGATGCTGTATGGTAGTAAGATATCTGCCTACCTCTTTGGCATGTTGATAGTGTCTTTGGTTCTGGTTTTGTGTGTCGTCTGTGTTTGAGCGGAAATTATGGTCTGCTGTTGTATGTGTGAGTCTGACTTCCTACCAGTTTTGCTCTAGGATACTTTGTTGGTGACCCCTGACTACAGAGGTTGTTGTGTGGTTTGTGCCCCATGAGCTGGTGTAGAGGATTGGTTTTATCATCATCTACAGACTGCAGACATTACATTAAACAAGCAAGATTCTGTTAGGATTTTAAGACTTCAGTTCACTGAAGCACACGTCTGCGCTGTACTGGGTTCCCTTTATGCCATGGAAAAAAGTTGACCCCCGATTGCCATTCTATAATTCACACTCCGTGTGTGACCTTTCAATGTTGTCTTTCCACGTTTTGTTTTTGGACTTTTTGGCAGTGAATTTGACGTTCTGAACTACAACCCCGTTTTCAAAAAAGTTGGGACACTGCGTAAAATGCAAATAAAAACAGAATGCATTGATGTGCAAATCATCATCCCTATGTTTAATCGAAAATAGGACAAAGACAACATATAAAATGTTGAAACCGAGAAATGTTATTGTTTTTGGAAAAATACATGGACATTTTGAATTTGATGCCAGCAAAATGTTTCAAAAAAGTTGGGACAGGGGCACTGTGTTGCATCACCTCTTCTTTAAACAATACTTTTTTTTTTACATTTTACGCAGCGTCCCAACTTTTTTGGAAACAGTTTTAATAGGTCACCATAATTGGTTTTATTACAGTCCCTAAAATGTACAAACTAAGGGTTTGTTACAGAACTTCTCTCATGAAGGTTGATTAGA
Organism: Esox masquinongy; assembly: GCA_016801175.1. Lineage (NCBI taxonomy): Eukaryota > Metazoa > Chordata > Actinopteri > Esociformes > Esocidae > Esox > Esox masquinongy. The sequence goes on along the minus strand of JACXGI010005171.1, from coordinate 40,572 downwards.
TCCAGAACCAAAATTTCCTTTGTTTTTCAGGAGAACTGCCGTAGTGCTATATTGTAGCTCTACAAATAGGTATCGTCAAATGAGAGTGGCAGCCTGGAGACCCCTTTAGGTGAGAGGCAGAATTACATTTTTGTGACATTTATTTCCCCTCCAACAGTGTACAGGGCCCATTTGACTGTGCCATGGGGCTTGTTTCCGGATACTATCTGTGCCTGTGTTGGGTCCATTAGAAATACGCTCACTACGCCTGCTGTGGAAAAAAAGAGCTGGCTTCTCACTGCCACCGTAGTGAATTGCTCTGCGGTTAAGGGACAAGCTTCGCGGATGGCTTAAAAGTGCATTTGATCACCCCCTGGGGGATCAGCAGGAATCAGTTACTGTGGTCGGATTGCTAAGCTTTGTCTTCTCCTTTCCATTTCCCGCCCCCCTATGAATAGATAGTGGTGGAGGAGCATGCACATTATATTACATGACACTATAAGGGCGTTTACCTAGATGTAAGCGTTAGCAAAGCCACAAGGAATTAGTTCCTCATTCGTTTCATTGCATTTGCCACATTTATTGCCAAAACGGACAGTTGTGCATCGAATTGACCAAAATGGTGGGAGAAAATCTTGCCTACAGATGGCTGTTACTGTAGCAGTACACAGGGAGGCAAGAAGTGACACTGTCATTGCTCTGCACAATGAACACAAAAACATACAGATACCTCATATAATTATAGTAACACTCTGGCTCGATGAGAGCCTAACCAAAACACCCACTTAGCTTATTTCCACTGCGCTGCACTCATTTAAGCTCTAACAGTTGTCCGTGAAATGCATTCACCACGCCACCCGATGGAACAATAAGACACACAGCTGCTGGCGGAACCGGTGCCATATTGGCCACATTTTCTGTTTTTCCTCCCAAGCAATCCCGCCCCCCCGCTCTGTGGCATCATTAAAGACCTGTCCCCCACAGCCCATGGAGAAGATAGGCTGGGGCAATGCTTCTGGGGCTGGGCAGACATTGCTCCATGCTGGGGTCAGGCCACTGCTGTGGGAACATCTGACTGGGAGACACTGATGAATGTCAGGAGACTGGAGACCCACTGGCCATCTGGCAGCTGGAGACGCTGATGGGAGAGCACCATCGATCTGTGTCATGTCCGCCGGGTCAGAGGAGTCTGAGACGTAGCCTCTGAGCCAATCAAAAGGCTCCATTGCATTGCATTCTGTTTGTTTCGTTGCCTTCAGTTGTAGACTCGGGTGATGAAATATCAAAACACGAGTCACTGTATATGCATTTAAATTTAACACTGTGTTTTACAATTGGGCTGAGTGGCAACTAGTGCAATCTGTAAGGGACTCTGATGTCTCATGAAATTAAAATGAAATAAATAGCCTGAATTTACACAGAACTAGGGCGTATTGTAACTGCATGCATTTCCTTTGGAGCTTAAGTCAGATTTTTAATGAAAACTTTTTGTGTCAGTGCTCCATTTTGCACACACCAGTGTCTTATTAATGCCATTATAAAAGGTGGTTGAAGAAACTTGTGACAGACATTTACAAATGCATTGCCAAATGAATTTTTGCATGTAGTGCAATTTAGTCTGAATTACAATAAAAAGTGTCAAGTTAATTTCTAGAGGCTATTTGCTGCGGTAAACTAACAAATACTAAGCCAACGAAATTATTGACATATACATAAATCCAAAAATCCTTAGTCATCTCATTAAATAAGTGAAAGTTGTTTCCAATGATTACACCAACCAGAGGGTGACCGTTTAAAAATGTTTCGCTGGCCAATATGCATGGCAATTGAGATCAGCAATAGAGCTGATTTTAAAGTGTATTGACAGCTGTGTCAGAGATCTGCTAGTGATAAGAAGTGACTATCGAGCAATAGCGCCATCTTCATGTAGAGGTTCGTCACACAAAGTCCTCCATTCTGAGGCCAAACAATATCATCATTATCATTCTTCTAACAACCTCTTACAGATATCCTAGAACAACATCCCAAGCTACTGTCTTATACCAGCAAATGACATTTAACACTGCTGTAGTGACACAAGAATCCCCTGTATGGAAAACGCATATGGATACAACATTAAAAGAGTTGCAAGGTATTGTGCTGAAGGCAAGATCAGGCCTTTAAACTTGTTTGGAATTATTGTATTCCCCAGTGAAAAAGCTTAAATTCAGTACTCTGATTCATCTGCTTTCTCTGCCCTCATATTTAGCCTCACCTTGACTTGTTTTACCCTTTAAGTGTCAGGACAACAGGGGATTCAAGGGGGAATAGTTAAATAGTGCAGGAGCAGTTTGCTTAGTTGGAAATGAATATCCAAAGTCAGCAACATCTGTATGGAGTTTGTAGTTATGTGAATGTAATACCTCCCCAAAATATAAATAAATAAACTGTACCTTCTAACAACCCTTGTGCGGCTTGTGAGAGTCAGAGTGAAACAGATAACGTGCATTTTGTGGATCAACGCTTGTCTCACAAAGACTGCTCTAGTTTAGCCTGTGTTAATCGCACAGGCAGATGGTTGGTATCAACAACTGCAGAAGGAATCAGGGAATCCAAGGGACAACAACAGAACTCTTAGCTCAAACACACAATGTCTGAGAGAAGCACTAACTCAGGCTGGCGTGACCGTGAGACTTGAGTCTTTTATAGTATTGTCTGTTGGTCTGTCAACAATGTAATTCTTTGGTTCAGTACATTACAGCAACATCACTCTATTTTCTTTCCTTCCACAGAGGTAGGAAAAAAGTATTTGAAAGCTGAGAGGGTTACATATACTGGAAGCGAGGAAGGAAGCAAAGGTCTTGTTTTGCATCATTTGTCTTGTGAAAAATATTTCCCAGTATTATAATGCAGTGAGCTACTGCACTTTTTATGCACATTTCAACTATTATATATATATTTTTTTTTTACTTTTTTGTGGTTTTCGCTTTGTACTACAGCACTTTGGATGTGAAATGATAAAATTGCAAAAAGGTTAAAGTGCAATAATTTTTAGGGGATTTCCAGAGCTGGAAAAAAAACAGTTAATCGTTAATTAACAGTTAACATTTTCGTTTACAATTTAAAGTTTAAGTTAACTGTGAAAATCATTATCGGATTAATTAACTTCCGTTACATTTAACTTCAGTTAAATGAAGTCTGCTAACCCAAAAACTTCATAAATATACTTTTAAAATCCACTAGAGTGCAAGCCAATTTTTGTTTCATGCCGGAGTGGGGAATGAGACCAAATCCAATGCTTGCTGTGTTGAATATTTAAATGCTTTTTTCAAATTAAAAAATTGCATTTTTCTCTGAAGTTTGCGCGCTAGTCTCAACGCTTCAGTATGAAGCTCAAGAGTGAAAAAAACACTTGGGAATCCTTGTATTACTTGCGAGCAGCTATTCATGTGTCTCAACGTCAATTTATGTTGCCTCGCCTTGATTGAAAAGGATGAATCTAATGTCATTTGACTTAGTCAGGAATCCAATGGAAAGAACTGGAAGCTTCTAGCACTAAAAGCAATGTTAACATTTATCGCTAAATTCCATTACATTTTTTAATTAGCGGTTATAGAAGTTAACGTTTTTATGAACTGTGCCCAGCAATGGGTATTTCCATGAATAAGAAATTATACTATTATCATGTTTTGTGCGTAGTCCCCCATTTCACGGTTTCCAAATTACAAGCCAATTGGCTTTACTGCTGTCGCTTATTGGGCGAGTATGTTTGTTTCCCAAATTAATTAATGGTAGTCAATACCTTCAAAAAGAATCAGGGTTAGGTTAATGTAACAATCAAGGTTAGGATTTATATAAGAACAGGGTCTAGTGATCTAGCCAAATCACCTGCAGAAAATGGTATATGTTTTCATGCGTATGTCACAAATTTCTAACAAATTTGTGTCTATTTCACAAAAACTAGTGATACGGAGCTGGAGAGCAGAGCTAAAGCAAAAAAACGTGTGTCAATGTTCAAATTCTTTGGGACTACACTGAAACACTTAACAGCCGTAACATTATGACCTCTGACAGGTGAAGTGAATAACACTGATAATCTCATTATCAGTGCACCTGTCAGTGGGTGGGATATATTAGGCAGCAAGTGAAAATTCTGTTCTCAAAGTTGATGTGTTAGAAGCAGGAAAAATGGGCAAGCGTAACGATCTGAGCGAATTTGACAAGAGCCAAATTGTGATGGCTAGATGACTGGGTCAGAGCATCTCCAAAACAGCAGACCTTGTAGGGTGTTCCCGGTCTGCAGTGGTCAGTGCCTACAGCTCCAGAAAAAATTAAGAGACCACTGCACCTTTTTCTTTCCTTTCCAAAAAAGTCGAAAAGGAAGGTTTTGAGTGAGAAACAGAAGGGTTAAAATTAAGAGACCACTGCAAATTGAATGCTTCTGTTCCTCACTCAAAACTTTCCTTTTCAACTTTTTTGGAAAGAAAAGAAAAAGGTGCAGTGGTATCAATTTTTTCCGGAGCTGTATCAAAACTGGTTCAAGGACGGAAAAGTGGTGAACCGGCTCATTAATGCATGTGGGGAGCGAAGGCTGGCCTGTGTGGTCCGATCCAACAGACGAGCTACTGTAGCATAAATTGCTGAAAAAGTTAATGGTGGTAGTGATAGAAAGGTGTCAAAACACACAGTGAATTGCAGTTTGTTGTGTATGGGGCAGCGTAGCCGCAGACCAGTCAGGGTGCCCATGCTGACCCCTGTCCACTGCCAAGAGTGCCTACAATGGGCATGTGTGCATCAGAACTGGACCACAGAGCAATGGAAGAAGGTGGCCTGGTCTGATGAATCACGTTTTCTTTTACATTACGTGGATGGCCAGGTGTGTGTGCGTCGCTTAACTGGAGAACACCTGGTACCAGGATGCACTATGGGAAGGAGGCAAGCCGGCGAAGGCAGTGTGATGCTTTGGGCAATGGTCTGCTGGGAAACCTTGGGTCCTGCCATTCATGTGGATGTTACTTTGACACGTACCACCTACCTAAGCATTGTGGCAGGCCATGTGCACCCTTTCAGGCAATGATATTCCCTGATGGCATTGGCCTCTCACAAAGCAAAAATGGTTCAGGAATAGTTTGAGAAACACAACAACAAGTTCAAGGTGTTGACTTGGCCTCCAAATTCCCCAGATCTGTGGGATGTGCTGGACAAACAAGTCCGATCCATGGAGGCCCCACCTCGCCACTTACGCCACTTACAGGACTTAAAGGATCTGCTGCTAACTTCTTGGTACCAGATACCACAGCACACCTTCAGAGGTCTAGTGGAGTCCATGCCTCGATGGGTCAGAGCTGTTTTGGCGTCAAAAGGGGGACCCACACAATATTAAGCAGGTGGTCATAATGTTATGGCTGATCAGTGTGTACTTTATGTGATATGATAATGAAAGACAATAGATCAAATGGATGCATGCACTACATAATCTACAGTAGAAATATGCTAGTTTCTCAAAACATTGTGTCTATTGTACTCTAACTGGCTTTGCATTTACTGCTGTTATTGTGAGTGACAGAATAAATTAGGGTTAAGTGCCATGCACAAGGACAAAACCACATACAGTATTTTGAACTTATCACATACTGGAGCAATCTTTTAACCATTAGGATGTTTGCATGCTATTAATTCTTTCACTCTAAAGCCCATTGCCTTCATCTCAGATTGTTCATGCTAATCTTTGCATTTCATTAGTCATTTGACTTTGAATGATGGCAATTAGTCAAATATCAAGCTGATACAGATTTAAGCAATAACGGTTAAAGTGTCATATATTGGTTTTGAGTAAGATGATTGAATGCGGAGAAGTTCCTCTTTCCACATTGTAGGTTCTCTTGGTTTTCCTAATAAAACAAGGTAATGTGTATGCCGACAATGTTACTGAAGATAATAGTGGGGAATAATCCCTCGTATAATGGCAAGTTGTAGGTTGGAGACTTTTCCTATGTCTGAATATTGATTACATAACAACAATAAAACAATTGCAATACCAATACACTACTGAACGTGACTGAGAAACAACATGTAAGATCCACTGTCATTGGCATCGTATGCTCAGGAGTCTTAGGCGGTAGGCGGGCATAGACAAAAATATAGTTATTCTCTCAGTGGGCTATCTTTTTATGTTACTAATGTGTTACTTCCCCACTGATCACATAAAGTGGCAATTTAGGAAATGGTTCATATGTTTTATTTTTATGATCAACACATTCATGAGCCGGTTCATTTGTATTACCATTCATTTTCATTGTATGGTTAATCGTATCAGGGATAAAAAAAAAATGCTCATCTCAGTTCAATGTAATTTTCATTAGATACACTGACAATAAAAAGTTGGAACCAAATAAAAAGACGGTGACATGTGGGAAAACTTTCGGGTTCTCTGAAGAACCATATAGAAATCCAAAACCTGTTAAACCATCCAGAAGCGGAATTTTTTAGCCCAGCTGGAAGAATATACATATCCTTTATTTGCATAATTCACAGTGTGCCAGTCAAGTACATTTTTAAGTTACCAGTACCACTGTGCATTTATTAATTTCCTTTCCTTTGGCCTTTAAGTACTCTTAAAATAATACAGTTTGTTGTCATTTAACTTAAATACAACCGGAAACTCAGAGTTTACAGGCCTCATCAGGCCTACATGTAATGAACATTTATGCTAGTTTAGAAAGTGACGTGCAATTCTTACTGCAATACATCCAGAGTAGTAATCAGTATTCCGAATGATGGTCACGGTAGAGAAGACTTAGATAATAGATTCCCTCAAATATCTTAGCTGAAAAAAACATTTCAGGCAAGAGTTCTTCAAGCAACCTTAAGGAAGAATGTTTGAAGAACACCTATTTTTCTTAATGTTGTATAACCTCGGGAATCTCATTGCTGCTATCCCTGCATTTCAGTTGTACATGCCACCTTGCGCCTTCAGTTTGCCTGTACTGCACATTGAGAATTGCCATTGTACTGTACTTGCATTTTTCAGTTGTTACATGTACGTCTACCTCGGGAACCTCATTGCTGTGATCCCTGCATTTCAGTTGCACATACTACCTTACACCTCCAACTTGCTCAATCATATATTTAGAATTGCCATTTGTACTTGCATTTGCCTCCTCGCACAACTATTCATTTCCCACTTGTACTGTACATACATATACTTAATACTTGTAAATTTGCCTTCGTTGCTCATTTTGAATTACCACTTGCACTGTATTTGCCTTCACTGCACATCTATATATTCCACTTGTAACATACACTTTGCTTAATACTTGTAAATTTCCTGCCTTCTTCTATTTGAACTTCTGGTTAGATGCTAACTACATTTGTTGTGCTGTACAATGACAATAAAGTTGAATCTAATCTAATAAGTATAAAACATAATAGGTTTACAAAAAACATCTGAGTTGAAAATCATTTTCATTCAATAATTATTTCCTGCAGGCATTAATGGCAAGGTTTTCAAAACTTGGTTCTGGGGCCTCCCAGGTGTGAATTTTTTGCCTTAGCTCTTAACTGAAATCAACTCATCAAGTTTTGAATTGCTAGGACCCCAAAAAAAGTGCAACCCCTGAAATTCCGCAGGCCAGATGTTGATAAATTCTGATCAACGGCAATATTTTTGCACTCACATGCCTGCAAAACACCGATACCTAGAGTATGTAATCACTGTACACCTCGAAGGTCGTCCACAGTAGTGTCACCCTTTTGATTCTTGATTACTGTTATCTACACTTATCCACTAATCAGTAATCTGTTGATAATAGTTAATTATCAAATGATCACAATGGGATTGAGTTAAAGTATAGCAGTTATCTTGATGATAATAGTCTGGTTTCAAAAGCAACACCTGAGCGTCTACATCTGATAGGACTCAGTCAAACCACAGTCACAAACCAGAAACTAGTAGGACATTCAAGACATGCCCTCAAACCCATTGCCCTTGCGGGAAAGAAGCTAAAGAGTAGTAGCAAAGCACTTTTTTTCTTTCTAAGAGTAATCACATACAAGGATTAGAGGACAAATTCCAGGAAAAGCATTAGCAATTAGAAGTCCAGTGGCTGTCAAGGTATGTAATTGTAGGCAATGTGTGTGATTAAGGAAAGAGGTTCAATAAATTACATTAACATACTTTTAAAATCACAGAGGAGAGTCTACAAGGACCGTAAAAGAGGCGGAAGACAGAATGCACATCGATTTCACATCCCCCATTGGAAATTTATTTGGTGGCTGCTGAGTAATAAGGGCCAGTGCAGTGCTAAATTTCTCCACACGGCATTGCAAATTAGAGTTAAAAGGAAGGAAATGACCAAACTGTATATTACCCAATTTGGATGGACAAATAACATTAATACACGTTAAATAATTATGGCAAATCCTGCAGATTTTTTTGTGAGGTGGGTTTATATTTCTATGTTACAAAGTTGAATCTTCTAAAAGGAAGCGAAACGTATGCTACTTTCACTTTCTCTGTATTGAAATGCTCGACTCCATCTGCTCCATCCCTTCTCTCTAGTCCTGTCGATAATCTATTACTCAATCAATCCAGGTGTGCCACTTTAAAGAGCCATTACATTTCCTAAAGCATGAAACACTTCCGTACAAACTACAGAGGATGTCTGCACTAATTGATGGGACAGGCCACAGGAGTCCACCTCAGACTGATTTTGAAGGGCGATTAAGGAAAGTTGCCTTCAAGTCAAGGCTCTCTTGTTGGTGTTCTGGACAAATCCCTTAGCTCCTTGATGTCAAGTATGGGAAGTGTATGTGTGTGTGTGTGTGTGTGTGTGTGTGTGTGTGTGTGGTGCTTGTGTGTTTGTGTGTGTGGTGCTTGTGTGTTTGTGCGTGTGTTTCTGTGTGTCTGTTGTAGGGAGAGGAGTACCTGGCAGAGCCTGAAACGCAGCTGCTGGCTTTAATCGACTTTTCGGATGGGGAAAGATTTCCCGTCCGCGGACACACACCTCCAAATCCACTCAGAAGCTTGTTGGCAGAGTTAGGAAGCCCCATCTCCATGGTCAGATGGCACCTTTCAACCCTATCTGCTGATGGGCTGGCTCTAAGAAGGGGCTTAGGGTCCGAGGGAAGGGGGCTGGCAGCGCCAGCGAGGCAGTCTTTTTACGGTGGAAGACCCTAATTGGACGCGGCATTTCCAAACACCACAGAACTGGCGGCTGTCCACACCTTTTCCCTGAGCAGGCTTACAGGAGTGCTCCACTCATATGCAAATCACACTACAGAGTCTGGAGACACTAACCAAAGGCTTTCTCTCACTACTCGAAGATTTCGAAAACTTCAGTGAAGTAGAATTTTGTCGCAACTTTTCTTTGCTCATGGCCAGTTTTCTAATCTGAGGGACTTCATTTGCAATATGGCTATGAGAGACTTGATGAAAGTAAATACAGTGATACTGAATTAGATTGCAAATGTGGCGGGCCTTGCTTTAACACTTTAACTCTTACTTAAATCTTCCTTTGAACACTTCAAAGATCAGTTTAAATGCTATGTGAGTTGGAAGCTGTTAACAAACCTATGGAAGAAAAATGGTTGATGTAGCAACTAAACAGCTGTGTTCTTTTTGTTATATATAATATACAATTCATTTTTGATGTTGGAGGCTGTGGAGACCAGATTGAGCGTTTATATGTCATGACGTCATTGACCGATTCAAAAATAGCTTCATAGCAGCCATAGACAGACTAGCTTGAACAAGTCTGTCCATGTAAACAAGGGAAGTGTCACTAACAAATTCACATGACTGTGTTTGTTTTAAACGTAGCGTAAAGGGGAGGAAGTTATTGCATTTCTGTAGTTTTTCAATGGTGAAGTTAATTACAGACATAAATGAACATACAGATGCCTAGCACAGAGAGTGGAAACGAGAATCTGCTGGTTTGAAGGCAGCGTCTAGGAGTGTGAGAGCAGAGTCAGCTTTGGCACTACAGAGAGCCTCAGTAACACAGATGTGAGTGGTCTTGGTTAAGTGACCTCTCTTGAAGCCTGTCTGGTTGGGGTTGAGATTGTTTATGAAAAATGTTGGTCAGAGACAGGCTGTTCAATTGTTATGGGGAGAAAAGACAAAAGAGATGCCAGCCTGATGTTTATTTACATCAGAGGAATTATTTCTTAGTTTCTTTTCGGAGGGGTGTGACTCTGGCAATGCTGTAGTCATGTGACTCTGGCCATGCTGTAGTTATGTGACTCTGACCATGCTGTAGTCATGTGACTCTGGCCATGCTGTAGTCAGAATGGATGCAGCCGCTGGTCATGGATCAGCCTTCTTTTCAAAATGTTTCCATATATTGTAGGAGGGAGAGGGAGGAGGTAGGAGAACTTAGGGGAGAGGAGAAGGTGACCAGGAGTTTTCTACTGTTAGAGGCAGGGTGAAATGACAGTGGCTTTAGCTGTAGATATAGAAGAAAAAGTAGTGAGGGAGTAAAATAATGAAATTATTTTTCATGTTTTAAAAAATATATACCATTGAGGTTTTAAAAAATATATATATTCATTTGGTCTGGTAAAAGCTGGAAGGGGCACACCCATGTAGACTTGAAAGCTGTGATCGCTGCCAAAGGTGGTTCTATGAAGTACTGAACAAAAGTTCTGAATACATTAGATTTCAGTTTGTTTCTTCCATGAATTGGCACAAATTTCTAAAAACATATGTTCACTTTGTCATTATTTATAAATTACTGTAGGTCTACAACACAACAACATGGAGAAAGTGAGGGTGTCTGAATACTTTCAGAAGGCATTTTGTAAGTGCACATACAGTACCACTGAAACATTTTGACAAACTGACCCACTTGAATTCATCTGAAATGGTAAGTGTGCCCACATTTTTGACTGGTACTGTATATAAACTGTGGTATTGTTTTCTGTTTACTTTATACGTACTGTCATTAAAATTTTTCTATTGCATTCTTTGACAAACAGGAGAATAAAAGTAACCTACATTGCACAAACACACCTGCAGCAAAACTCCTTATACATCGTTACAGAAGAACTGAAACAAGCATTCACCTATCTGCCACTTTACTAGATGCTGTTTAACAGCCTTCCAGAGAACTTGGTGTGCCGTGAAATATTGTCACTGAAAGTTGCCTTTGACAGGATAATGAAGCCATTTTCATTGCCCTTGTCATTTTTGAGTGTGTGTGACAGCCGAGTGTTTTTATTCTTCACCCTCATCACCCCATTGTCCATCTTCTAGCCGTCTGGCGGTGGCCACTGACGCTGGCTGTTAACTGCTTAGAATAGCAGTTTAAGTGGAGTGTCAAAACCCATTGCAAAATGGTGTGCATTCTTCAAGCGGGGGAAAGCACATGGCACATGACATCATTAAGCGGATGAGACCCTCAAGGTGATGTAGGCAGTCTCGGTGATACTCCTCGCGACAATCAATCCTGCTTATGGCACCACTTACCTTCCAATGGCCCCGTAATCTATTTTTAATATTTGCCAGATAAGTGCACTCACAGACTTTAAAAGCAGGGCAATTTCCTTTACGTTGTTCACCAAGGAATAGCCCAGGGGTGCCCCCTTTTCTTTGTTTAAGTTGCATACACACTAGGGAAGAAGAGTGATGTGCAAGATTTCACGTGGAAGAGGACAGATTCAGTAAGTGATAGTTAAATATCTCGAAATATACAGTGGATATAAAAAGTCTACACACCCCTGTTAAAATGCCAGGTTCTTGTGATGTAAAAGAATGAGACAAAGATAAATCATGTCAGAACTTTTTCCACCTTTAATATGACCTATAATGTGAACAATTCAATTGAAAAACAAACTGAAATTTTTGAGGGGGAAAAATAAAAAATAAAAAACTCACAATAACCTGCTTGCATAAGTGTGCACACCCTTAAACTAATACTTTGTTGAAGCACCTTTTGATTTTATTACAGCACTCAGTCTTTTTGGGTAGGAGTCTATTAGCATGGCACATCTTGACGTGGCAATATTTGCCCACTCTTCTTTGCAAAAGCGCTCCAAATCTGTCAGATTGCGAGGACATCTCCTGTGCACGGCCCTCTTCAGATCACACCACAGATGTTCAATTGGATTCAGGTCTGGGCTCTGGCTGGGCCATTCCAAAATGTTAATCTGTTTCTGGTGAAGCCATGCTTTTGTGGATTTGGATGTGTGCTTTGGGTCGTTGTCGTGCTTAAATGTGAACTTCCTCTTCATCTTCAGCTTTCTAACGGATGCCTGAAGGTTTTGTGCCACAATTGCCTGGTATTTGGAACTGTTCATAATTCCCTCCACCCTGACTAAGGCCCCGGTTCCAGCTGAAAAAAACAGTCCCAAAGCATGATACTGCCACCACCATGCTTCACTGTGGGTATGGTGTTCTTTGGGTGATGTGCAGTGTTGTTTTTGCGCCAAACATACCTTTTGGAATTATGGCCAAAAAGTTCAACCTTGGTTTCATCAGACCATAACACATTTTCCCATGTGCTTTTGGGGGACTTGATGTTTGTTTTTGCAAACTTTAGCTGGGCTTGGATGTTTTTCTTTGTAAGAATAGGCTTCCGTCTTGCCACCCTACCCCATAGCCCATTTATATGAAGAATACGGGAGATTGTGGTCACATGTAGCACACAGCCAGTACTTGCCAGAAATTCCTGCAGTTCCATTAATGTTGCTGTAGGCCTCTTGGAAGGCTCCCTGACCAGTTTTCTTCTCGTCTTTTCTTCAATTTTTGAGGGACGTCCAGTTCTTGGTAATGTCTCTGTTGTGCCATATTTTATCCACTTGATGATGACTGTCTTCACTGTGTTCCATGGTATATCTAATACTTTGGAAATTCTTTTGTACCCTTCTCCTGACTGATATCTTTCAAAAATAAGATCCCTCTGATGCTTTGGAATCTCTCTGCGGACCATGGCTTTTGCTCTGAGATGCAACTAAGAAAATGTCAGGAAAATCCTACTAGAACAGCTGAACTTTATTTGTGATTAATCAGTGTCACTTTAAATGATGGCGGGTGTGTAATGACTTCTATTTAACATGAGTTTGAATGTGATTGGTTAATTCTGAACACAGCCACATCCCCAGTTATAAGTGTGTGCACACTTATGCAACCAGGTTATTGTAAGGTTTTTATTTTTCATTTTTCCCCCTCAAAGATTTCAGTTTGTTTTTCAATTGAATTGTTCGCATTATAGGTCACGTTAAAAGTGGAAAAAGTTCTGACATGATTTATCTTTGTCTCATTCTTTTACATCAAAAAAACCTGGCATTTTCACAGGGGTGTGTAGACTTTTTATATCCGCTGTACATATGGCACACAGGTTAAATAAGCAGGTAGTTGTTCTTGGACATGTGAGGGAAAAAAATACAGGAATCGATCCATGAAAAAATACAGGAATCAATCCTTGAGAAAACATCCTAAAATTTACACTAAATGTGCACTAAAAGGGATAGTACATCAATTATTTTACTCTGCAAAACAATCCCATCTCACTGCTCTCTACAATAAAATCAGACGTTTAACCATTCTTCCTTTAATCAGTGCCCCCTGACTGAGTGCAGGTGGCCCCATTATTAGCAAACTCCAATGACCCCCTAATGATTAATGACAAGCACATCCTAATCAATGCGGGTTGCATGATAAGTGTTTATCATGCAGATTAGGGCATCAGTAAGTCTCACTGAGTGGCTCCCCCTGTAGTTTTGAGACTCAGAACCTTGAAGCACGACCACCTGCCTTGGTACTACTCTTAGTTCTGATCTTGATCACTCGTTGGCATTCATTTTGATCTTTGATCGCTTATATTATTATTAAGTTCAGATAAAGGGTGAATAATGGACACTATTCTCTTCAAGCTTTAATGATGTTCAAGAGCATGACATTGTTATCAGTTTTGGAGATACTTTGAAGGGATATGTTCTGTTTCCTGCACTGGCAACAAGTGAATTTATGTCTCTAAATACTTAATGGTTCAGGGTACCTTTTCTACCAGTTTAGTGATAGTTTAGATTTATCCATGTTATCTGGGACAAAAGGCTTATGGCAAATAGATTTTGCATTAGGTGTCCAAAAGTTGCACTTACACACAGTAAAACATCTGAAGCAGTAAAGGAAAAAGCACCAACAATTTTGCTTTGAGGAGAAAGTATGAAAGAAATAGGCAGTTGGGATATTCCCTGTGTGTATTGCTTCTACCAATAAGCTTCAGCTTTCCTGACTGCTTGAGTGTTGCCATGTGTAGAGATGTTCCAGGAAATAATTTTTGACATATTACTTAATCCTTCAACACATAAAAAAGATGTTTCTCGCAATTTGTATTTCTACACTTTGTAATTTATTTTGACACTAAAATAAATTATTCTGTGTAATTCAAAAAAAAAAAAATTTACCTCTGAGATATCCATAGTAACTACTATGTATTTTATTAATTTGGATACCGCAGTGACGTAGTTCTCACCAAACTGATGTTCTCTTACTAAGGCCAGGTACCTTGGTTGTTTTCCTGATAATTGCCAGAGGTTAGAGAGCCTTGCATAACATTTCAGAGTAAAGCAATCAGCCACAAGTTAATACAAATATGTTTTTTCTTTTGTTCTTCACAGTCACAAGATTCTGTACGGCAATTTTTGTCAATGTTTCTGTTAGCCACATTATCTTTCTGTCAAATGATTAGATCTCATCTATTCGTCATCCTTGTCAAATATAAGTCTCAATCCATCCTCATTTGTCCCATAAAAGTCACAGAAATTAATTATAATATAACTCATCTGCTGAGGGGCGTTTTGGAGCAAAAGTTTAGATATAACTGATAATTACATTTTCATAAAATGTAGATCTCCCATTTTCTTGAAGAAAAGACCACCAAGCAATACACTTCTAATAGGATTGTCATTTTTCTATACAAAATTGCTTAAAGGTTGATCTAACCTACAGTTGTGGCTTTGTTTGACAAAATGGCATGGAGGTATATTTAACAGAGAATTTTATGGTAACCTACTTCAATGCATGTGTGGCTTTGTTCAACATTGGATCAAAAGTTGAACAATCTCACAATCCTATCACTTCTAGTTACCTTTTCACGAACATGAGGTGTATTCAAGAGTTGGTGTCCCCAAATACATTTCAGATGACCTATAACTCTCTTTTCAGTGAGTTCCAGTCATGAGTAGATGTCAGCCCAGAACCCTGTAATCTGTAACAACAGGCAGTGTGCTTCTATTCCAGCCCAGTCAGTTGAGCTTCAGGCACGTATGCAGTCGGCTATGGAGTCTAGTAGGCTTACTGATCCCGTTACAGTTTAAAGATCTGGAGTGTGTCACAACATTTTGTTGAGAGTATTACATTTTCCCTCACAAAAAGAGAACAGGTGTCCAAAGTGTAAAGGTTCCCTTTACAAGTGTGACACAAGTGTAAGGACAAAGCACATCGTCCAAATGTCATGCTGAGGAGTTGTTTCACATGTCGTGCCACTAGTCTTGTGAAGAGAGACTGCCATGTTGCACCATCTAAGCCTCTGGTTATGCAGCCAATTTGACGGCATCCACCTGCTCTGGGAACCAGACTATCTACATTTGAAGAAGTGTTATAATGAAATACAGTGAATATAAAAAGTCTACACACCCCTGTTAAAATGCCAGGTTTTTGTGTAAAAGAATGAGACAAAGATAAATCATGTCAGAACTTTTTCCACTTTATTGTGACCTATAATGCAAACAATTCAATTGAAAAACAAACTGAAATCTTCGAGGGGGAAAAATTAAAAATAAAAACCTTACAATAACTCTGAGATGCAACTAAGAAAATGTCAGGAAAATCCTACTAGAACAGCTGAACTTTATTTGTGATTAATCAGTGTCACTTTAAATGATGGCGGGTGTGTAATGACTTCTATTTAACATGAGTTTGAATGTGATTGGTTAATTCTGAACACAGCCACATCCCCAGTTATAAGAGTGTGTGCACACTTATGCAACCAGGTTATTGTAAGGTTTTTATTTTTCATTTTTCCCCCTCGAAGATTTCAGTTTGTTTTTCAATTGAATTGTTCGCATTATAGGTCACGTTAAAAGTGGAAAACGTTCTGACATGATTTATCTTTGTCTCATTCTTTTACATCACAAGAACCTGGCATTTTAACGGGGGTGTGTAGACTTTTTATATCCACTGCAGCTCTAATGACATTCTCCCATAGTTAACCAAGTGTGTCTTCCAGAACACACAGCATTTTGATAGCTCAGATAGCCTATTGTACATGCATGTACTTGTTGTAAATGTAAGTCTTGTATAGAGAGATTCTATGAACCTGTACCTATGTACCTATGTACCTGTACCAGACAATGTTCCAGCAAAGTCCCAGGTGTTAGTAACCATCCGTTTCATATAGTGGTTGAAATAATGATTGCGTACCCGGTCGTCAAGGGAGAGACTAATTCAATTATTTATTGCAGCATTTGGTAGTCTATTGTTCATGATGTTACAGACTCAATCTTACAAACTCGATCTCCAAGAAACTTATGGTCGTCCTCTACTTTATAGACATTGCAATCCAGAATACACAACACTGTACTGTAAGCCCATTGGCTGATTACTGTCGCGTTTTGACTGAATGTGACTTCCTGTGTACGGATAAATGGATGTTCGGTTGTAATCGAAACATAAAAAGCATATATTCATACAATTCTACATAGGCCAATATTTTTACTGCAAAGATATCCAAAGTAGCTAGCAAGCCATCCTATCTAGATACACTTTGCTGAATGATTAATTAATTTTAAATTTACATTTAAAAATTGGTTTACAAGTCTTCATTTGGTCAATTTTGTTCTATTTAAGAAATTCAGTTATCCAGCTAGAAAGTGTCAGCATTTATATTTATCATTAGCCATAGAATAGTGTTGTCAAGTTCTGCATGCCACACTCATTCTAAAGGCTAATGACTGCTTTGTCTAAATTACACAAGCTAATGTGGATTGGAAATATAATTACATTGCTAAAGTATGCATATAATATGTAGTAAACATCTGTGCCACTTTTTAATAATCTAATATATATAATTGCAAGATTATGAGGATTGATTTGATATTCGCATCAGCAGACAAAGCTATTGGGTGTTAGAAATCTTGTTTAGGGGTCAATTGGTATTCTATGCCTTCAGAAAAGGCCTATGTATTCATTCAAATACTTTGGGATAAATTCTCCATTAGTTTTTTTTTTGACTAATGGTCTTTTTATTAAATTTATTAATTTTATGTTGGTAAGGGAAGGGTCAATACCAAAGGGAAAAGAATATCAAATCAAAAATTTTTCTTTGTTGGTTTCTGGGTAGACAAAATCTATCTAGGATATCAGCATTTGGATAGAAGGCTCCTGCCCATGTCATTGTACCAGTCATTCAACTCGATTAGAGCAGCACTTTGGAATTACAGTACACTCTACCAATCACGATTTCACTTGCAATGGGTGGGACTGTTTTGGAGGAGGAAAATTACATATTATGTCTTCTAGAAGACCCGGGAACACATTACTAACCGAGAGCAAATGGCTAGCATTTGCCTTGTTTAGCATCCTTTTGGAGACTGACTTTCAAATCTGGTCCAGCAGGCGTTTGAACTTTTAGCAAGAAGTTGTTTAAAATTATCACAATCTGATGTCTCCATCCTTTTGTTGCAGCTCGCTTAGCTGTGAAAATAATAGTATGTGACCATGCAAGACTGACGGTGTTGCCTTCAAAGTTGTGTTTTTAACTTGTTAATCTATGTTTGCTATGGGAAGTAATAGTTGTACATTTCAATTTGGAAAAGTGTCTTGTATTGTCATGATTGGGGCTTACTGGCTTATTACATCCAGTGAATAGAATGGAAGGTTTTTTAATTTGCTGTAAATTTAGTAACATTTTCTTTAAATTTAGTGGATATGGTCGCTGTCACTTCAGGACTTTTGCCATCATATTTGTATCCATGACATGTTAGTACAGGTGTACCATAATTTAGTCAGTGTGCCTTGTAGGTGTTGCGAGTTGTCCCATTATTGTGAGCTGGTGGGATACTGTTGTCTTGCTGGCCAAAGCACAGGCCAGAGTAGGCTATGTGTACATAGTTAAACAGTCTTTAGAAACAAGCAGTCCTTTCTAGGCACGCAACGTTAATTTTCCCAATGCTCTAAAAAATTTTCCCCACTCCGCTTAAAATCAGTCAGGTTGTTAGTCTCCTGGCAGAGACTTGAATTACTGTATCGTGTTAAAGGGCTATGGCGCAATTAGCCAGTTTGAATAAAGAAGCTAACATTAATGGAGCATATGCTTCAACATGCAGTTCTCCAAAATGTGCATTGAAGTTAATTATTAATAATGATGCTTTGTAGTCTCTTCACCTTCTCCAAATAGCTCTCTAAAAATCTCTACAACAAAGGGAAACGGTGGGAATTTTAAAAAGAGGAAGCAGCCTCTGATTGGTCCAAGATGACACAGGAACAGGTGAAGTGGGTAATGAGGGGAAGTGGCCTGATTGGACAACGACGACGGCAAAGGTCTAGATGGACTAACTATCACTGACAGGGAAATTAACCATCAATATAAACGAACAGGAACACCTAAGACAAGCGACAAAGAGGGAGAGAGAGAAACAAAGAGCAAACTATAACATACAAAGACACTGACAAGTCTTGGGACTTAATGCAAGCAGAGAGAAAAGCAAGTACAGTGGTTTCCAAATTTGGGGTCTGGTCTTATGTGGGTTCCCTTGAAAGAAGTTTGACTAATCCTATCAAGAACTTACCAAACAATAATGCTTCAATATGAATATGAACTCCCCAAGGCCTATCATCAATACAGGCCGATTTTAAAATGTAAAACCTGTTTCCAAAAATGTTGGGATGCTGCGTAAAATGCAAATACAACCAGAATGCAATGATGTGCAAATCATTTATGGCTATATGTTATTGAAAATAGTACAAAGTATCAAAAATAGTACAACATATCAAATGTTGAAACTGAGAAATATTATTGTTTTTGGAAAAATACTTGCCCAATTTGAATTTGACTCCAGCAACACATTTCAAAAAAGTTGCGACAGGGGCATGTTTACCACTGTGTTGCATCACCATTCTTTTAACAATACCCGATAAGCGTTTGGGAACTGAGGAGACCAGTTGCTGTAGTTTTGAAAATAATTGTTATAGGATTTCAGCTGCTCAACAGTTGGGGTTCTCCTTTGTCGTATTTTTTGTTTCATAATACGACAAATATATTCAATGGGTGACAGGTCTGGAATGCAGAGGCAGGCCAGTTTAGCACCTAGACTCTTTTACTGCAGAGCTATGCTGTTGTAATATGCGCAGAATGTGGTATGTAATATGTGTGTAATGTGTAATAGGTGCAACTTTTTTGGAAACGGGTTATATGAAAATATATGAAAATATTTTATATTTATTTATTTCAAATCAGAAAGTTTTTCAATTACACATCATTTTTTATCATTTTAGATTGCATTTAACTCAGTAATAACTCCTTATATGGGGCTGTAAAATGTTACTAAGACTCATATGTGTCTTTAAGTCCTATGAACACTCCTGGTTAGAGGCTGTGCATTTTTTTTTACTATTAAATTTTTTTGTAAAGAAATCTGCAGTTCATTATCTGAATTCTCAAGAACAAATCGAGAGCAGCAATCATGGTTGCATCTCCATGATGGATGTATAGTTAGAAACATGAAAAGAAAATATCTTAGAATTGAAGCAAGACCGCTTTCTCTTGGTCGCAGGGAAATGGAATCCCCTTTATCTAAGACTAACTTTTAGTTTTTGTGTAATTAGTCCATGTTTGGTACAAAATGTACCAAACATGTTATAGTACTTTGAAACTTCAGAATTACAGACAATTTCATGCAAAATCCATCATATAAAGCAAAATGCACTGTTTTTCTAAATTGTAAGTTTTATATTTTGAAAATTCAATTGCTGACATGCAAAACATTGAATAGTGAACTAATAAAACTAACAAAAAAAGGTTTAGGGGGTTTATCGTCCCTTTTAATAATTTAAAGTTGCATGCGTTTGAATGGGGTCGAATCTGTCGCTGACAGCCTGTTTAGCAGTCAAGTGTCAGTCATCAGCCAACTGAATAGGTGCCAGTTATGTATGTAATGTCACTAACTATGATCCTATTGATTTCAGTTATGAGAACGGTGAAATCTCATGCAGTATTGTGTTATAGCTTTACTGTTACTGTCTTAAAAACCATTCCAATCATTTCAAGTCCTTTCCCCCCACTTTCATTGAATATGAGACAGTAGTATGAAAGCTCTAATCCCAATAGCAATGTTCACTGCTAGTTAGTTTGCTGTCTAAGCCCGGAAGGTCACAAGACTACATATCTCTGAGTAGGGTTTTGAAAGCTTTGGCTCAGACACCTTCAAATCATGTATAAATGCTGTCCCAGAGGTCAAATGCCCTTGGAATTCCAATCAATTGAAAACAATCTGAATCTCCAATCAATTGAAAACAATCTGAAGACTAAACGGAAGATGGGGATTTTCCAAGAGATTCTCTCTTAATG
Organism: Esox masquinongy; assembly: GCA_016801175.1. Lineage (NCBI taxonomy): Eukaryota > Metazoa > Chordata > Actinopteri > Esociformes > Esocidae > Esox > Esox masquinongy. Next base: position 20,047 of record JACXGI010005171.1, on the reverse strand, counting down.
AAGCCCTATCAGTAGCTTTCCAGGGAGAAGGGTTGGACACAGTCTGCGAGGTATATTACTGTGAGGGATTTCTTGTTGTTTTGCTATTCCTGGCCTACAATGGCTCAAATTAGGACAAAGGCAACATCCACAGATTTCCCTTTGTTACAAGGTAAGCAGGTTAAATGTTGCTGAATCCATAGGATCGCAATGGTATGCATGTGAATACTCACAACATAGAAATTGGCTATGTTTGAAATCTGGTACACGCCCGGCAGGGTTTTTGGTACCAATCTCTATCCCTACTGCTTTGCAAAAGAAAAAGAGAAGGAAAGAGCAGACAATCCTTAGATGGCTGAAATTAACAGCACAGTGATGGGGAGCTAAAGAGAATGCTAGAATGTAGCTTCTTCCTCTAAAAGTTACACATGCTAATGTAAATATAAATAGATCAATACAGAAAATGAAATTCTAAATGTAAATATCTATGACGATATAATTCATGTATCAATACATACAGTAGCTGGAGACAAGTGCCCACAAAGCTAAAGAAAGGGTAGGGAATTCACTGAAAGCATCTTTCAACTAATAGCGCATCATAATCAAACTTTCAGGAACTGCTTATTTGCATATTCAATTGTTTTGTGCGAGATATGAATTATTAATACTTTAGTAATCCTGTAAAAAAGAATATGTGCCGTTTTTCATTTGGCGCTGTGATTACAGTATGCATGCTCATTTCAATTGCCCAGACAACACAGGCTAAAATTTACCTCTTATACTAGAGAAACAAACAAATATATTCTCTTTGTTTCTACCAATGCAAGGTTGGACATGTGGAACTTTTTGGTTGGATGACTATGTCAGCTTGAGATGAAATTGACTTCCCCTTTTTGTATGCTTTCCCTTAGTGAAGGTACTGACACTGGGGCGCATCCTATCAGATGCATGCTGGGAGAAAGCCGCTCACCATTGCTCGGTCCATGACTCTATCCTTTCAAGGGTTTCAAGCCACGAAGGGAACGCCTTGACCCCCTCCCTATTATATATCAACTCTGTTGGGTCTGAGGATTCTCACCAGGACCCCTGCTTGGATCAGAAGCAACAGTCCAGTGTCCAACTCCTTATCTGAGCAAATGATGCGGTGTGTAGACATGGTCCATTGCATTGTAGCTCTTCTACCGAAAGAAAATAACCTAGAACAATAAAATATGGGCATTTTGCTTCAGCAAGTTACTGCAACCATATACAGTACCAGTCAAAAGTTTGAGCACACTTTCTCATTCAAGGGAATTTCTTTGTTTTTACTTTTTTACTTTGTCACATTGTAGAATCATTGTGAAGACATCAAAACTATGAAATATCCCATATGGAATCATGTAGTAACCCAAAAAGGTTTTACACAGGTCAAAATAAATTTTGATTTTAGATTCTTCAAAGTAGCCACCCTTTGCCTTAATGACAGCTTGGCACACTCCTGACATTATCTCAGCCAGGTACTTCAGGTAATCATGAAGCTGTCAAGCCCGTGGGTTATCTATAACTGAGAGAACAAATGTTTTTTATGTGTCCTAATCTAGTGGCTCTGGACCAAGACCTACTGTTACGGGGAGCTACACTAGTGGACCCAAGTACATGACACCGGACCCAAACAACTGAATGCAACAGTGTTTAATGAAGGGTTGGGGGTAGAAGGACAGTGGCAAGGTGAAGGGGTAAGGGCTGGGCTGGTAGGCGGGGTAGGCAGGGCAAGGCAGGCGGGGCGGGTAGGCAGGCAGGCAGTGCAGGCAGGGCAGTGGGGTAGGCAGAGCAGGTAGTCTGGCAAGCAGGCTGGTGGACAAGATGGTGGTCGGGAATTATTTTTATATTCTGTAATTTGTATATTCTCTCCTGTCTGTGATGTAACTATAGCTGAGCAAACACACGCATGTTGTGTACCTGTCCTGGGCTAGTGGCATAGGACAATGATGTATGGGTGCCTAGCTTGCTTATTTATGGATAACATACATGTTGAGGGGAAATATGGCCAACAGCTCACTTTTCAGATCCATATCAGCCTGTGTATTTTTTCATCGCTTGAAAGCAATGCCTATAATATTTTGAGTTGCCTCCAGAGCTTTACTCCAATTTCTTTGATACTCGCTCCACAACAACCGGATCAAAATAAACAAGAGAAAATCATCGGGATTATACCCAATCTATGAGCATGAATACGCCAACATCTTTCCCTAATACCCTCTAATATAATTAGCATGTTTCTGTGTTTGTATGGAAATATTACAAATGGCTCCTTTAATTACCAAACATTTGGCAGATGTAATGTTTTGGTTATGTCTCTGATCGATGCATTATTATTTATCTGCCTAATGATTGCCAGCTTGACTTGGAGCGACATCTATTTTGTCCTCAAGTCGTCAGTCACCAGAAACAGACTCCAAATGTAAAGCACAGAATGATTAATAGACATTGACATCTCTCTTGTCATGCAATAGCGATGCAATCAAACAAAGTTTTCCCAATACTTTTGGTTCCCAAAAATGTACAATTTGCGCTGTAATATCTAAATGGACAGATGAATGAAAAGTCAGTTTGCATATTTTTGCATTAGTCATTTTATAAATTTACAATCCAAAGTGATGGAAAAGAGAGCACTTGTATAGTGACAAAAACAATTACTGTACAAATATTTTTCTGTAGGTTAAGATAGAGTTTTCTGTATATTAAGCAATAATTGGAACACCTAATCAAAGGAAAATCACAGTATCAAATTGCAATTCCACAAAATGTGATGGTTAGTTCTATGATGGACACCCCCATTTGTTGTCCTAAATGTTCAGAATATCAGAATAGCCGGAGTAATGGCAAAGTAACTGAATTTACTTTTAAGCTGTTTAAAGAGTGGTAAAAGCACCTCCGTTCATTTACAACAGGGTGGAAGATTCAAATCTATCAGGCAGGGTTAGGCAGGCAAATCGATTCCTCCAATGTTGTAGTACATTTTGCAGTTTCGGACGACAATACGGTATATCCGTATATAAAAAAGATCATAGGGTAGGAGCTTGTGCAGGTAGTCCCTCCCTTCAATAGTTATAGTCTTTTAGAAAGAGTAACATTGTTGACTCCTTGTACATTTGTCAGTATACTGTATCTGCTGATAGGAACATCTCTGATAGACATCCAATGGCTCTGTGAATGAAGGACAACTGTGACCATCCACAGGTTGACTTGTAATGCGTGATACAAACCACCTAAGGGTCTCCAAGGGTGAAATGCCTGTTTAAGTGGGAGACTGATATGTACTGAAGTATACTGCAGCTATTTACATTTCGGTTTGGAGGTGACTTGTGATGAAATTTGAGATGTGATCAGCATTGTTTTCTTAGTCTTCATGAGAAAGGTGGCACGTTGCTGAGGGCCACCGCACAGGGGAAAGAACCCGTGATATGTTTTGGTCATGACTGACCTCTACAATGAACTTGCCTGCATGCTTCCGTGCCCTGGAGTGGTATGGGACCTCAAAGGAGAGTGGAGCAGACTGTAAAATATGTTTCAGTTTACCGCTGTAGTGCGCTAATACTAAAACCAGGCAATGATGTAGGAGGATGGACTCCATGAGGATGGACTCCATAATGCGTTAAGCCGGGACAGGATTGACTAGGGCAATTCTTGTGTTTTCATCTGGTGTACTAATGCATCTTCTAGTGCGCCTTCTTGGTAATCACTGTGATGTTTTCCCCTCACCTGAGAACTGTGAGAGATTATAGTATTTTTACTGTCAGGCCACCACACGGTACATGGGTTGGCATAGTCTTGATATGAGAATGGCCTGAGTGGTGTCATCTGGGAACTTTAATTTGACATGGATTTCTGGTAGGGTCAGATGTGGCTGCTCTATAGGTAAACTGCAGTGGGTCAAGGGAGTTCAAAAATGTTCATGTTGACCGAGTGCTACAGGTCTAGACAGCTCTTTTTTTGTGACTGAAATAATTGAGGGCTTGTCAACTGGTAGGAACAGTGGATTGTTCTAGTGAAAGATGAATGAATACACTATGTCACTAGGTTGGAGGAGGGGTGAATGGGAGAAAAGTGTGAGAGGGCCTTTGTAAGTCAAATCCACAGTAGAACTGGTTTAGTTTATTCAGCAGTGAGGGGTAGACTGCAGCCCAGCCAGGGAAGCCTTTTTTTTTTTTTTCCAGAGGCAGTCTGTCAGATACCTTTCTAGTACACCCCTCTGGTCTCTGCGGATCAACCCTACCAACGCTGAAAGCTACTGTATGGGGCTATTTAGTTTCCGATGGTTCTGGGTCAATGGAATCATGCATTTTAACTAGTACCAGGACATTTTAACCCAAAACATGGTTGATTCTGCCTGAAACTTGGTCAGTTTATGAGGACCACTTTCCTCTCCCTTGTTGACCACATGCAGTATATCCTCCCTCTCTTCAAGCCATGTCGTTATCCCTGGACTGTCAATCTGTTGGAGGCTTTACAACTGAATACGGTTGCTTCTGGGGAAAAACTATTTCATATTCGTTTTCTTGTATTCCTTTTAGTTTTTTGACAGTGGCTATGAAAATCTCCCTAGCAGGGTCGTAACGCAGGAAGAAACCTAGAGAGGAACCTGCATGACCTGTGTCAAACTCTGAGGGGTGGCCAGTTCTCATCTGGCTGTGCCTGTTAAAGATTATAAAAGTACATGACCTTTTCGACCACGTCAATGATTTTGCATGCTCAGACGACAAGCAGATCAATAAATGCATGTAGGCTGTGTCCAGAGTCTTTAAACAGTGACAACCAGGAAGAGTGTTGACAGTGGCAGCCACAAATGATTCAAACCAGGCAGTCCAATATCTCGGTCCAAGAGCCCATGTTGTCCTAAACAAGACACCAGGAAAGTTAGTGAGAGCAGTCCTTGGATTCAAACGGATACCTGAGTATACTTTTCAGACAGACCTGTGTTCCCTGTCACATAAACTAATGTAACGTAAACAATTGGGACTTACGACAGGACAGACTGACCGTAGTCCCCGGCAAAATAATATGATGTGCCTCACCTGTTGTTATTCAACTTTCTATCGGACACCTACTTTAGCAGGGCATGGTCTGTGACCAGAGTAAACTTGTTGCCATAATAGATATAATCAAAGGGTATGAGTGTCCCCTTTTTATCACCTACCCATCTGTCTCCAATATCGCGTTCTTACGCATGTTTTTTTTCCTGTCTCTGAGCTTCTTGCTTGTGTAGGCTATGGGTTGTTCATCCTCCCTGTTCCCTTGCAGAGAATGGCTCCAATACGTGTGTTTGAGGCGTCTGCATGGTAGCTCAAGTCGGAGCATGGAGCCTCCTTCAGGGTGCAAAACTGTTGACTGGTACTGCCCGTGTCAACAAGCAACAGTCAGTTTTTGATCTCCCTCTTCATCTGACCAAGGCTGTACCAGGGTCACTGAGCTTCTTAAGTCCAGCATGGATTCTATGTCTTTTCTACATATTTGTAGAGGCACCATAGAGTCAGGAGTTATTTGGTGGCCCAGCAATACCGACTGTCCTCAGCTTGTAATAACACTTGCTGTATATTATATCATCTCTCATCTTTAACTCTTAATAACACCATATTAACTATGTATAATCTGAAGGTTCTCAATTCAACGCAAACATAAGCTACCTCTCAATTATGTATGCTAATGAGGCCCACTCCACCTAGGGTTAATACTTGCGTAACGTTCCTTTGTGGCAGTGGGGAATAGAGACAAATGTAATGTGTATCCTTGTTGATGGTCCCACCTAAACAAAGGTGTCTAATAAATCATGCAGCACCCTTGTCTTGTTCCAATCCCTCTTTAATTGGGGCCATTCTCTCTGAGTTCAATTACAACGATCCACACGGCACAGGTTGGGATGTTTGATATGTGAATTATTTAACAAGGTGCATAAATATGAATCACTGTTATTTAACAAGGTTTAGAAATATGAATTATGGTTAAAATCATTTTTCTTCCCCCTGCAGGGTGGATGGGCTCCTATGTGCTCTGTAAGAAAATGAAAGTTTGAAGAAATGTATTGGTTTGCTTTATTATTGTATTTAGGCTGCTGTTAGAAGAATTACCATTCATATACACAGCTCCGGAAAAGGGTCAGCATGGGCACCCTGACTGGTCTGCGGCTACACAGCCCCATACACAACAAACTGTGATGCACTGTGTGTTTTGACACCTTTCTATCTGTACCAGCATTAACTTTTTCAGCAATTTATGCTACAGTAGTTCATCTGTTGGATCGGACCACACAGGCCAGCCTTCGCTCCCCACATGCATCAATGAGCCGGTTCACCGCTTTTCCTTCCTTGAACCAGTTTTGATACAGCTCCGGAAAAAATTTAGACCACTGCACCTTTTTCTTTCCTTTCCAAAAAAGTTGAAAAGGAAAGTTTTGAGTGAGAAACAGAAGGGTTCAATTCGCAGTGGTCTCTTAATTTTAACCCTTCTGTTCCTCACTCAAAACCTTCCTTTTCGACTTTTTTGGAAAGGAAAGAAAAAGGTGCAATGGTCTCTTAATTTTTTCCGGAGCTGTAGGTGACGATGATATACAACCCCATTTCCAAAACATTTGGGAAGCTGCATAAAATACAAATATAAACAGAATGCAATGATGTGCAAATCATTTATCCCTCTATTTAATAGTACAAAGATAATATCAAATGTTGAAAATGAGAAATGTTATTGTTTTTGGAAACACACATGCCCATTTTGAATTTGACACCAGCAACATGTTTCAAAAAAGTTGGGACAGGGGCATGTTTACCATTGTGTCACATCACCTCTTCTTTTAACAATACTCTGCAAGCATTTGGGAACTGAAGAGACCAGCTGCTGTAGTTCTGAAAGTGAAATGAATTCCCATTCTTGCTTGATATAGGATTTCAGCTGCTCAACAGTTCAGGGTCTCCATTTGTCGTATTTTGCGTTTCACAATGCACCAAATGTTTTCAGTGGGCGACAGGTCTGGACTACAGGCAGGCCAGTTTAGCACCCGAACTCTTATACTAGGGAGCCATGCTGTTGTAATATGTGCAGAATGTGGTTTGGTATGGTCTTGCTGAAGAAAGCAAGGCCTTCCCTGAAAAATATGTCGCCTGGATGACAGCATACGTTGCTTCAAAACCTGTATATATTGTTCAGCATTAATGGTGCCTGCACAGATGTGCAAGTCAGCCATGCTATGTACACTAATGCACCCCCATTCCATCACGGATGTTGGCTTTTGAACTGTGTGCTTATAACAAACCGGATGGTCCTTCTCTTTAGTCTGGAGGACGCGGTGTCCATGATTCACAAAATAATTTCAATTTATAAAATCGTCAGACCACAGTACAATTTTGCACATCGCCTCAGTTCATCCTAAATGAGCTTGTGCCCAGAGAAGGCAGTTGTGGTTCTGGATCTTGTTTATATACAATAGAGTTTTTTAAACTTGCATTTGTGGATGCAGCGATCTACTGTGTTCACAGGCAATGGTTTTCGGATGTATTCCTGAGCACATGCAGTGATATACAGAATCATGTCTGTTTTTAATGCCGCCTGAGGACCAGAAGATCACATGTATCCAATATTGGTTTTCGGCTTTGTCCCTTGCATACAGAGATTTCTCCAGATTAGTGCACCCATGCCACGTGCACAAATGCACCCACATATCATCATGGATGCTGACTTTTGAACTGTGCACTGATAAGAAACTGGATGGTCCCTCTCCTCTTTAGTCTGGAGGATGTGGCGTCCATGATTCCAAAAAATAATTTAAAATTTTGATTTGTCAGACAAAAGGACAGTTTTCCACTTCGCCTCAATCCATCTGAAATGAGCTCAGGCCCGGAGAAGGTGGTGGCATTTCTGGATCTTGTTCATATATGGTTTCTTTTTTGCATGGTATAGTTTTTACTTGCATTTGTGGATGCAGCGACATACTGTGTTCAAAGACAATGGTTTTCAGAAGTGTTCCTGAGCCCATACAGTGATACACTACAGAATGTCTGTTTTTAATGCAGTGCGGCCTGAGGACCCGAATATCACGGCCATGCAATATTTGTTTTCAGCCTTGTCCCTTGCGTAGTCTTTTAATGATTTCATGTACTGTAGATGATGAGATCCCCGAACTCTTTGCAATTTTACGTTGAGAAACGTTATTCTTAAACTGTTGCACTATTTGCAGTCTATCACAGAGAGGTGAACCCCTCCCCATCCTCACTTCTGACAGACCCATCCTCTCTGGAATGATCTTTTAATACCCAATCATGTTACTGACCTAATTAGTTGTGTGATATTCAACCAGGTTTAGTTTTTCCAGTCTTTTGTTGTCCCTGTCCCAACTATTTTGAAACGTTTTGCTGGCATCAAATTCAAAGTGGATATATGTTTTTCAAGAAACTTTTTTTCTCAGTTTCAACATTTGATATGTTGTCATTTTACTATCATTGTACTATTTTCTATTGAGTGTAGGTTTTTAAATGATTTACACATCATTGCACTATTTTTATTTACATTTTAAGCAGTGTCCCAACTTTTTTGGAAACAGGGTTGTATATGTATGTACAGTGGATATAAAAAGTCTACATACCCCTGTTAAATGCCAGGTTTTTGTGATGTAAAAGAATGAGACAAAGATAAATCATGTCAGAACTTTTTCCACTTTTAATGTGACCTATAATGTGAACAATTCAATTGAAAAACAAACTGAAATCTTCGAGGGGGAAAAATGAAAAATGAAAGCCTTACAATAACCTGGTTGCATAAGTGTGTACACCCTCTTATAACTGGGAATGTGGCCATGTTCAGAATTAACTAATCACATTCAAACTCATGTTAAATAGAAGTCATTACACACCTGCCATCATTTAAAGTGACTCTAATTAATCACAAATAAAGTTCAGCTGTTCTAGTAGGATTTTCCTGACATTTTCTTAGTTGCATCTCAGAGCAAAAGCCATGGTCTGCAGAGAGCTTCCAAAGCATCAGAGGGATCTTATTGTTGAAAGATATCAGTCAGGAGAAGGGTACAAAAGAATTTCCAAAGCATTAGATATACCATGGAACACAGTGAAGACAGTCATCATCAAGTGGAGAAAATATGGCACAACAGAGACATTACCAAGAACTGGACGTCCCTCCAAAATATATGAAAAGACGAAAAGAAAACCAGTCAGGGAGGCTTCCAAGAGGCCTACAGCAACATTAAGGGAACTGCCGGAATTTCTGGCAAATACTGGCTGTGTGCTACATGTGACACCAATCTCCCGTATTCTTCATATGAATGGGCTATGGGGTAGGGTGGCAAGACGGAAGCCTTTTCTTACAAAGAAAAACATCCAAGCCCAGCTAAAGTTTGCAAAAACAAACATCAAGTCCCCCAAAAGCACATGGGAAAATGTGTTATGGTCTGATGAAACCAAGGTTGAACTTTTTGGCCATAATTCCAAAAGGTATGTTTGGTGCAAAAACAACACTGCACATCACCCAAAGAACACCATACCCACAGTGAAGCATGGTGGTGGCAGTATCATGCTTTGGGACTGTTTTTCTTCAGCTGGAACCGGGGCCTTAGTCAGGGTGGAGGGAATTATGAACAGTTCCAAATACCAGGCAATTGTGGCACAAAACCTTCAGGCATCCGTTAGAAAGCTGAAGATGAAGTTCACATTTAAGCACGACAACGACCCAAAGCACACATCCAAATCCACAAAAGCATGGCTTCACCAGAAGACGATTAACTTTTTGGAATGGCCCAGACAGAGCCCAGACCTAAATCATCTGTGGGGTGATCTGAAGAGGGCTGTGCACAGGAGATGTCCTCGCAATCTGACAGATATGGAGCGCTTTTGCAAAGAAGAGTGGGCAAATATTGCCACGTCAAGATGTGCCATGCTAATCGACTCCTACCCAAAATGACTGAGTGCTGTAATAAAATCAAAAGATGCTTCAACAAAGTATTAGTTTAAGGGTGTGCACACTTATGCAACCAGGTTATTGTGAGTTTTTTTATTTTTTATTTTTCCCCCTCAAAGATTTCAGTTTGTTTTTCAATTGAATTGTTCACGTTATAGGTCACATTAAAGGTGGAAAAAGTTCTGACATGATTTATCTTTGTCTCATTCTTTTACATCACAAGAACCTGGCATTTTAACAGGGGTGTGTAGACTTTTTATATCTACTGTGTATACAGTCTATATACACTGATCAGCCATAACATTATGACCACCTGGCTAATAATGTGTATGTCCCCCTTTTTCCATAAAAACAGCCCTGACCCATCCAGGCATGGACTTCACTAGACCTCTGAAGGTGTGCTGTGGTATCTAGCACCAAAAAGTTAGCAGCAGATCCTTTCAGTCCTGTAAGTTGCAAGGTGGGGCCTCCATGGATCGGATTTATTTGTCCAGCACATCCCATAGATGCTCGATTGGATTGCGATTTGGGGAATTTGGAGGCCAAGTAAACACCTTGATCTCGTGGTTGTGCTCCTCAAACGATTCCTGAACAATTTTTGCTTTGTGGCAGGGCGCATTATCCAGCTGAAAGAGGCCAATGCCATCAGGGAATACTGTTGCCATGAAAGGGTGCACATGGTCTGCAACAATGCTTAGGTAGGTTGTACGTTCAAAGAAACATCCACATGAATGGCAGGACCCAAGGTTTCCCAGCAGACCATTGCCCAAAGCATTACACTGCCTCTACCGGCTTGCTTCCTTCCCATACTGCATCCTAGTGCCATATGTTCTCCAGGTAAGCGACGCACACGCACCCAGCCATCCACATGATGTAAAAGGAAACGTGATTCATCAGACCAGGCCACATTCTTTCACTGCTCCGTGGTCCAGTTCTGATGCTCACATGCCCACTGTAGGTGCTTTTGGCAGTGGACAGGGGTCAGCATGGGCACCCTGACTGGTCTGCAGCTATGCAGCCCCATACGCAACAAACTGCGATGCACTGTGTGTTCTGACATCTTTCAATCAGTACCGTCATTAACTTTTCCAGCATTTTGAGTTACAGTAGCTTGTCTGTTGGATCGGATCACATGGGCCAGCCTTCGCTGCCCACGTGCATCAATGAGCCTTGGCCGCCCATGACCCTGTCGCCAGTTCACCACTTTTCCTTCCTTGGACCACTTTTGATAAGTACTGACCACGGCAGACTGGGAACACCCAACAATGGCTGCAGTTTTGGAGATGCTCTGACCCAGTCGTCTAGCCATCGCAATTTGGCCCTTGTCAAAGTCGCTCAGATCCTTACGCTTGCCCATTTTTCCTGCTTCTAACATATCAACTTTGAGGACAGAACGTTCACATGCTGCCTAATGTATCCCACCCACTGACAGGTGCCATGATAACGAAATTATCAGAGTTATTCACTTCACCTGTCAGTGGCCATAATGTTATGGCTGATTAGTGCATATCTATACACATATACAGTGAACATTCTGTACTCAAAGTTGATGTGAAAAACGCAAACACACTTTTCATAATAAAACAAAGGGCTGATTTCAAATATAGGAAATTTTATGTGTAATTATAAGTTATTTTTTTGCCAGTTCGATATTGAAATGTTTTCAACTGAATAAATATCTCACAAATAGATTTCCAGAAGGAAAGCATTTCACTTTCAAATGTATAATTTTAATGTATATATAATATTAATGACAATCATAATGACATTCACTATCACAGTGACAATGATACCCATAAACCTTATTTGCAATAGAGCCTTCTTACTTAAAATAAGAACAAGAGTGAAAATCAGACTTTCCACTTCCTTGTAAACATATATCGGAAACATTTACTCCATCCCCCACCAGGCTTGTCTGTGGTAATCATATTTTTTGTCCACTCATTCATGGATCATAAAATTCCATTATGAACAGTGTAGTTTTGCTTGTTAAATGTCAAGGGATAAGACTTTCATTAGTCAAAGCATATTTAATTAACTTAAAGAAAAGAATTGGGCCCCGTGCAATGTAATTAAACAAGTTCTACTGACACATCCATTTCAATTGCTGTCAGGGTTGCAGTGAGTAATGCAGTTGCAGTCAGGTATGGCATGACTTCAGTTAGGCATACATGACTACACAATTTAAAGTGTGATTTGGCCACGATCTGAGAACCATAACAAAGTATGTAAATAAATATATTTTTAGGCTCTGAACAAGATGTCACATCTTGCTTAATGTCAACAGACACAAGACACACCATTGTGGGTCTTACATACCCACAATCCCCATCTTGCCAGACATTTTCAATCAGTTCTTTTGTAGGCTGTTACTATACAACTTGTGACATTTTGCTCAGCTATAGCCACAGAGAAATAGGCCAACCACAGCACATTTGGAAATTGCAAGACATAGAGTGTTCTAGAACTCTCAGCTTGCACAACGTAAAAAAAACTTGTGTAATGTGAGCTTAGGTCCTGCACGGGTTGGTTATTTGGAACCACAGAGTGTTACTCGTATTACTAGGAAACAAATACCACAAGTATACCTGCTTCACTTCTTGTAGGCTCTGTATCCATGGCCCATGTTGTTCTTATACATGAAATCCCCCAGATCATTCAAAAGCTAGATATGTTTATGTGAGCTAAAAAGTAGGTTAGAACAGTCGGATAATAAGTCTAACTAGCAAAATACTGTTCTTATGTGAATGGAGGGGACAGTTCCTGCTGTATTTCCTAACTGCGTTGTAGCTGATTATTTGTCCCTCCTCTCAAAGAAATAATGTTTTGTCTATATATAAAACTATTCAGACCCCAAAATAATAGTTCTCAACTGCAAGCCGATTGAGATATTTTTTGCATTCCACTGATTGAGTGATTTATTTGGGGCAACCGACCCAATGCAGGAATCTAATGTGATGACACCGTTAAAGAGACTTCAAGATTATAAGGTGATGCAGAACAATTAGCATAATGGGAGTTCTCCCACAATGGTTATTGTTGTGTATGCCTGGATTAGTTTACAGTTCACTTGTTGGGGTTGGCTGGGGATGGCTTTTCCATTGATGCTAGTTTGGTTGGGGACAGTTTCACAGTCATCCCCTTTCTAACAAATATAAAAAACGTCTATGACACTTAGTGACATTGCAATGGCTTGTTAAATGTTTCGCAACTTAACGCAGAGAATCAAGTACAACACAGGTTGTGAAGGGCAGTATTTCATGTATTTGAAATACTAGTTAGTATATTTTAAGTTAATAATAATAATTTTATCAACAACACTAAAGGGCAGTTTTCTTGTACTTACAGAAAAAATAACACTCCAAGTAGAAATGTACACTTGTTCAGAGCTCAATTCTTTGCAATGCTTTTAATTATATATTTGCTTTTGCATTTCAGTCATTGAAGGCCATATTTCATTGTACTTTTGTTAAAAAGTACATAGCCCTGAAATGGCTAGCAGCTAGCTTTTCTTACATGGTAACCTGGCAAAATTAATCACAATGCTAGGGGCTGACCAGCTGAGTTCAATAACTCCAATACTTATCATCCAGTTAAATCATCTATGTTGTTTGACATGATCCAAAACATTGTCCCTTAACCATCCTTACCACAACTCCATCGGCAGTCTGATAGTTTAATTAACTACATTGCCACTAGTAACTTCTCAGGATAATTTGCTCACAGACATTGTCACCTAAGTCTTGATGTTTCTTTCACTAAGGATGCCCCATAGAGAGACACATTTTCTACATAAACACACTGAAAGGGCTAATACTACTCATAGCATATAATTGTCAAATACTGTGCCCTCCAGAATTATTTTTGTCATTGGTAATGACGCGCAAAACAGGCAGTGAAAAAATCATATTTTTGTTTATCCGCTTGATCTTAAAATATGAAACAATATAAGAGCGCTGAGTTCTCTCCTAAAATATCTGATGAGTTGGGCGAACACAAAGCAAGTGATCTAAGACCACTTATACATGCACAATCGCTACGGATTCTTCAGAGTCCATGGTCCTTGCTTGTGGACTTTCCTCATCAGGTTTCAGAGGGGTTTATGTGAAATGACTGGGATGGCCATTGAAAAATATCGATTATATGCCAGGTTAGTGTCCTGGCAGTGGCAGATCGATTTGCCATGACTTCATATATCCAACAACATAATGCACTTCACAGTGGGCAAGACATCCAAGTAGCTGGTAGGTGGGGTCTAATTGTAATTTTGGAGTCATGATACCCAAAGATTCAACCTTACTATTTATCTCTTGTGCCGAGGTACAATACTATTGAATTCTCTTTCATGCTGGTTCCTCTCAGTACCAGTCAATTTAAACTGCTTAATTATTACCCCAATAGTAGAGATAGGTGTTTTCAGTCATGTAGGTGTCTTTGTTTGCAGTCATTGCCTAATTTGTGAAGGTCAAAATGTTTTGTCTCATTCAAAGTGTTCTCTGAACTTTTCCTGTTTCTATCCCTAGTGATTCACAGAGCAGCCAGATTTAGTAAAAAGTTGAGAACATGAATTCTTATTTTTGCTGGTGAATGTGGGTTAATATTCAAATTTTTGCCAAATAAACACAAAGGTATAGAATTAACTGGTCAAAAAGAAATTTCTAATGGAAACAGTCATTTTGTCTTGTAAATGTGTGTTTATATTATTGTTGTGTGTTTATAAATGTGTGTTTATATTATGGTACAGAATGTAATATAAGTGAGGTAAACACACACATGGTGTTAACCAGTGAGATGTTGTAGCTACTTATGAGTGTGTTACTGGTAGTGGTACCAAACGAAACATGAAAGAGCATTGTTCTGTGTTAGTTTGTAAGTACTACAGACCGGCCCAGAGACTTTTATTGTGTCTCCTTCGTCTTCTACAAATTATTATTATGTTTTAAGGACATTTTCTGGCACAAATTATCTACCGCAGGGCTTCTAAAAATGAATCAATTAACGTTCCAAGTAGGACTAACTGTAGGCTATTGTGCACAGCCTTTGACTGCTATTTTACGGTCTCGGAGTCAAGCTGTGAATATAAGCGGCAGAAATATGTTGAAAACAGCAAAGGATTGTAGTCAAAAATGACTTCAGAAAACTTTTTGAGCAAAAAATGCAAATGAAAAGCATATTCTGCATAATCCCCTGCATCTGCGTGCCAAAATTAGCATTTTGATTATACTGGTCATCAGGGAATTTTATAATAAATATATATTTTTTCATATTAAATATTTGCACATCTCTATGCACAGAATGGTACTGTACAGTGCCTGCAACATTTAAGACAGGCTGCACACACAACTTTCTTTGGAGGAGAGACACTAACACTTTTAACCTCCAATCAATGTGAAGGACAACCTTTGTGCTTCTACCAACGCCATACTTGGTCTAGGTAGCTGGTTGTCACAAGCGAACAGACTGTTGTTGAAGCCTTAAACACTCCATATTGGAAAAGGATAAAAGGTTCCCCATTTCAACTCAAGACGTTGGGCTTTCTCCTAATATTAAGAGTGGAAGATATACTGTTGCTGAGAAATGGTCTGACATTCAGCACAAGAAAAAAATAATAGTACATACACTATGTAATTTACATACACTTACCAAAAAGCATTAACACGTGGCAAGGTCACTGGCGTGACAGCATAAGGAGCTCAGTTCACTGCTGGCATAAGGCAGAATCTGCCGCTGATGTTATTGATGAGGCCAACGTTCAGAATTACCACTGTGTGACTCTGCAGGTTTGACTCAAACTTTTTTTCTTTCTTCACATGGAGATACCCCCCACCCAGTGGAACAGCTGGTTTAAATCCAGGTGCATCAGAATATTTTAAATAACACTGAGTGTCGCCCTGAAGTCCTATCCCATCCCCTCTCTTGAAATTAACCTTTAAATCAAAGATAGGGCACTCTTTTTCCCCTTGCTGTCTCTCCCTCATCTTGTGCTTTGGGTGATTTAATAAAATCATAATTTCCTCATTAGCCCCGTCAATTGGGGCAAAGACCAATAGTCTACTGTGGTGCATTGGGAGGAAGCTTTTTCCATTCAAACTGTTCCACTCAATAGTAACATTCTATGGAATATTTTGGGGCCCAAGGACTTGTTGCGAGTGTTACTTTTTATATGTTCCACTATTCACCTTCACTACAGGAAGAGAAGAAAGAGGAGAGAAGGAAAGCGCAAGGGGACGTGTATTCTAAGGCCTTGAAGTCGTTAGTCAGTGAGTCACGCAGACAGATATGCAGCGAAGTTTTTCAAAACATAACCTCGTCTGTTCACGTCCCACAGGAACACCATACAATGTGGTCACCATGACCCCTGAACTCAGAGGTCTGTTAGAGTTATGAAGTTAGTGATCCAAATGAAGCCTAGCTTACCTTTGGCCAGGGGCGGCTCCAGAATATTTTCAGTGGAGGGGCACAGGGGGGAGCAGCCGTGAATTGGGGGGGCATCCAATTAAGTATACATAAGTAATGCCGCCACTGACATTTTAAATTCAATTAAGGGCATTAGAGCAACACAAACATTTAGTTTCCTTAAATTGCATGATATGTCTTGCTTTTTAAATGTTTTATGCCAAATATTCATCATACAGTATATTCATTCCTTCTAGCCTGTGTTTAAAAACACAAAAACATTTTTTTCAACATAAAAAATATTATTATCAAAAGAAACCTACAGTGGGTCTCTGGTAAGTCAATCACAATAAAAAGCTACATCAAAAGCTTGACTTGATTTCATTGAGAAGCAAAGTATGAAGTACTCTTCTGTATTTTCACAAACAACATAGCAGTATATCAACTGCACCACATGCCCCTTGCAAGGGCTCTTTTATACAGTATGTTTTACTCAGTAATAAAAATAAAAACAAAGAAAGTGCCTAAATGCATTTACAGTTTGATGTTATTAGTTTTTTGTAAAATAAACAGCACTGAAAGTCAAGTGTTTTGTTACATACTAAACATTTACATATTTAATACAAATATGAAATAGAAAACGCAAATATATATATATATATATATATAAGTGTAATATTGGATATACACAAAAACATCAAAACACATTACTATAATTAAAGCATGAATATATGGCTGAAGTGTGACAAGATGTGACAGTTCTGGGTGCAGCTCCTTTCAACCTCTACAAAATCTGAAATTAGTTTTAACAATCCAAAGCTTGTTCCTCCAGATCAGTGTTAAACACATTTCCCAACAAAACCAGGCCCTACAGGGGCAAGATGTCTGCTACTAAACAGCCTAATGAACTTGTCCATATCTAAGGGATTGGCTCTTTTTGACTCCACACTAAGCACCCCAAGACCACTGAGCCTTTCATTGTTCATGGTTGTAGGGGCAAGACTTATTCAAAAGAGCTGTATACGGCGGTTGCCATATCTGCAACTAAACAGCATAATGAACGTGTCCATATTTAAGGCATTGGCTCTTTTTGACTCCACACTAAGCACCCCAAGACCCATGAACAATGAAAGGCTCAGTGTTGTGCGCAAATGATTTTTTATTAATTTCAATGCCGAAAAGCTACGTTCACATGCTACTGTGCTTACAGGTAGAGCAATGGCAACTTTGCACAATCTGTACAGTTCATGAAAGACCTCTCTGAATGGCTCCAAGAATACAGTGAACTTCAGCACACTATCTGGACACTCCATTCCAGCTGTCTTCTTTCTTAAGAAAACCTGTTTCACTTGATAAAGCTCATGCTTAAGACCCACTATGTCAATGTTATAAATCTTGCCAAACAAAACCAGAGGATGTGACAACAGACCCATAAAGGGAAGAGCTGGTCTTTGGGTGTCTTTTGGTAACCTCAGAGCTAATATTGCAATGGTGAGCAGTGTCCAGCACTTCTGCCCACAACTCCCTAAAATACATGTCCTCTCTGTAGTGTACAATGGTGTCTTGTAGACCACGTGCCTCTACAGACCTGTCTCCGCTATTCTCATGGTCCAGCTGGTGTAAGACACGAAGAACTGCAAGCAACCGGTCCAATAGGTTGCAGCGTGCATAAAACCTGCAAGCTCACCTGACGTTGCTTAACTTTGGTAGCCCTCGAGGCTGATCCTTAGTAGTAAATGTAGGGTATATTGTGTCAGATTGGTGATTTATGACCCCAGTGGGCAGGGCTTCAAGATTGATGTGACAGGTGGGCGGAACATCCGGTTTGCTGGGCGGGACTTGCGGTGTGACGTATGGACTTCCTGTATGACGTGTGTTAGGGCGGGACTTCCGGAATGACGTATGCATTTCCGGTGACTTTGTGATTTATGATTGCATTGAAGTGTCCATGTTTGATCTTTTACAATGACTGATAGGCACCCCGGACGAGTGTTATAACAGGTGCGCTATATTTGATGTTTAACAAATGGGTCTTAGGGTTCCGGAATGTTAAATTCCCAGGCAATAAATAAGTGTTGTGTCAGCGGCAAGATGTTTGATGTTCAACAAAAGGGGTGCCAGGGTGCAGCATATATTCTATAAACCCCCCGGGGTTTTATCTTCTGACAAGTGGTACAACAGATGTCCTTCAACCGGTGGGTGTTAACCTTTCATGTTTTATGGGATGATTGGCGTGGTCTGTGTATTTAAACCACGCAGACCCCTGTGATGGTCATTCAGTATTGTCTGAGTAAACTTACCCAATACAAAACATGGCGGATTGTGCGGCGATCAATGTTTTGGGAGAAACACTGTTGAAAGCTAACAACTTAACCGCTGCTCAGCGATTTGGTAAGAAATTACAAATGGACAGCAGAGATGCATTCAACATGGCAGCACCGAAGAAACCGATGCGAAGCTTAACACATCCGTCATCTGCACCAGGATATGTTGGCAAGGGAATGGAAGTTGGACAACGGTCGGATAGGTGGATACATTTTCAACCCAGAGATACAGGAGGTAGCATTTTATGAATTATCCGAAGACCAAGAGTTTAAGGCTGGTGTGATTGATCAAGTGGTTTTTAACACCAGTTTATGGAACACCTTTCGAAAAGTGATTTATCTGGGGCCAAAACAGGGCACCCATAATACGGTAGATGTACTGTTTAAAGTTGTCGAGGGAATGAAGCAGTATGACTCTGTTAGATTGGAACTATATCCGGAAAATGTCAGCGGCTTAGATTGTGACTGCGACTGCGGACTGTTCGACTGACGTAAGACCCTGAAGCCCCGCCTTAAGCTAACACCGTCCTCAACACAGCATAAAAACAGACATAACGCCTGTGACTATCAAGCAGTCAAAAGAATTTACGAAACATGTCTCAAGATTACAACCAAGCAGATATTGAAGAACCCAAGGCTGAGGACTAGCTGTGTGACGCCTGGGATGACAACACTGAGGCCTTCTACGGAAACCCTGATCCCGACAGCTCGATTCCACCGGCATACCCAACAAGAAACTACCATTGGATTGACCGGATTGGTGATCAGCTAGGTCCTCTTAATCTGTCATACCTTTCAAATGCTAACAAGAGTTATCACAAAATGGACAAACACCTTGCACCAAAAGTTTTAAAGATCATCAAAGCAACATTGGGCTCGATTCTGGAAAATGTTTTTGGGGCTATTCTCCACAAAGCATGCATCGGTTGTGAAGTGGACCACCCGAGCCAGAGAAGACATTCTTGTCCCGATCCTCCTGATTATTTTTTTGAGACCCATTATGATGACATCGTGGAGACAGTTTTAACACCGCGACTGAATCATGTGTTGGTCAAGGCTTTGAACGCATCGGGGTTTCATGCACCACTTACCGATGTTCACATGGCCGCTGAGAACTATCTGCATGACCTCAAGTTGGAGCCGAATATCACACAGAGACTGAGTGAGAACAGGGATGAATACATGGATAAATTTAATGAGGATGCATTATGCGACTCAGTGGCGTCTTGGTGCGACGAAAGCAAAGAGTCTGCTGTCTAAGGATGGGTAACTTCAGTTGTCGTGTTTACATGTATATAAACAAATCCTATGTGGGTTTAGCGATTAAACAGTTGATGCACAAAGCTATCAAGAGCAGTGTTGATGGTTGTAGACCTTTTAATAACCGAGACCATGTCAGTATAAAACGTTTTAAT
>JACXGI010005170.1:17145-48862 GCA_016801175.1 Esox masquinongy | reverse complement strand
GAATAGCAGTGGGCCAGATTCTAACCCATTCTAGAATAGCAGTGGGCCAGATTCTAACCCATTCTAGAATAGCAGTGGGCCAGATTCTAACCCATTCTAGAATAGCAGTGGGCCAGATTCTAACCCATTCTAGAATAGCAGTGGGCCAGATTCTAACCCATTCTAGAATAGCAGTGGGCCAGATTCTAACCCATTCTAGCGGCGGCAGGTGTGTTTCAGTGGCGGTGGCTTGGATCCCTAGTCCACCCCAGGTCACTATGATAAAGCTTTTAATGTAATTTCCCCTGTTGTCTACAGAGCTCCTAGTCAGGTAAATGCTGAATATGGTGGTGCAGTTGGGAATTCCTTTTCATTCATATCTTCATTGCTTGTTCGCCATCATTCTTTTTCAACAATTTGTTTTCAGCCCTTTTTTATTTTTGTGACTGAAAACTTTATAGCTTTCTCTCTTGTCTTTTAGCAGAAAACAAATGGTCAGTGAGCAATATGTTTTGGACATCATATCAGAATAGAATTGCAGTATAGAAGAGAGCAATACAATATGCTGTACAATTGTGACAATCGTAATACACATGGAATCTAAGCATTATGATACCATACTATAGGTTTCCGGCCATTACCAGCACTAATATCTGTTTTCAATGTTGCCATGTAATTAATAACACTTACTTTACACTGTTGCAACGTATGGAGAATGTTGTTTCATAGTAGTTGGATTTATAGGAGTTGGATTTGAAAATGAATAGTGTCATGGTCATCTACAGTGTGCCGATAAATTATAATTATTATCCATCATGAGTACGACCTCTGTCTTAATATAGGATATTGAAAGAGGTGTTTTCAATTAAAGCCTACTCAGCAGAAGAGCTTTAGGAGTGTTCTAGTTAGATGGGATTGATAATAGGTTGAGTGCAGCCTACTGTTGAGACCTCTTCTAAACAATCCCCTGGTTGAGCACCACCAGACCTTTAGCAGAGAGGTGCCCTGAACATAAGAGGATGGCTAAAATGAAATAAACGTAAGAGGATGGCTAAAATGAAATAAACCCCATACAGACAAAATAGCTCAAACATAGTGCGGCTGTATAGGCTTTATTCACTCCTGTAGGGTTTTAGGTGGACGTGTTCAAAAATGGGTGCAGCCTATATAATGAAGAGAGAATCAGAGGGGGCATCCCTTTGTCCAACCGCAGACTAAGTGGTCAATCACCTGACCTACTTGTATTCTGAATGGGCTTGATTTATTCAGCCATGGATGACCTGAGTTCAGTACTCCTGTGCCTTGAGATGGACCATGATTCCAAAGCATAGTGCCGGGACACAACATAGCAGCTACTATAGAGCAAATGGTTTTCATCCACAGCGGATGACACTTTACTCTGCATATATGAATGGAAATCCAGCACATTTGAGGCTTCGCTACGATTAAAGCAGAGGGAGCCGATCGTAATTTGAAAGAGAGACTGGGGGTGTTGAGTGGTAAGGCAGGTTTCAGAGCCCAGGGGAGGGGACAGTCTGTCCCAGCTGAAGTGCCTATCTTTGGTATGAGCAACCCACTGTCCAGCCCCAGGCCAGGGCTCCATAATGCACCCACTTTAACTGATAGTTGTGGAGAACAAAGGGAGAACAAGACTAATGGCCATTATACTGTCTAACATGTAGGAGGTCTGTCCATCTGGTGAGGCCTTTGTCTTGCTTGTTCAGCCAGGCTAACAAGGGTCATTACACTCTCTGACTCCTGGGTTTATTTGGTCAGCTGGTAGTTTTGCTGACTGACAGTTGGCATGATCACGTCCCTGAATTGATGAGTCTTGTATCTAAAACCGCTTTAAAGCCGTCAGTGTTAACTGTAACTTAGGGCCAGAGGATTTGATGCTACATTACAATAAAGCAGATCTGGTAGAAGCACGGTGACGCCACAATTCACACAGTGAGGTATTGTGAATTCTCTGCAGCAAACTCTTCCAATGGAGAAAATGCAGCTGTGAATTGGAGCCACAGCCAATTCTAAAGGTTTTCATTTGTTGTCCAGCTTTTCTCAAAATCCCAAATCCATCAGTTGACTCCATCTGCAGCTGTATCACGTGTGGTGTGAGAATCTAAATCGCTACCGGTAACCAGTGTCACAGCCAGAGAGGAACGCCTGCTGTGGAGCAGCTTTATTGTGCTGCTTCGTGAAGCTGCTGCCTCTCTCGCTCTCGCTCTCTCGCTCTCTCGCTCTCTCGCTCTCTCGCTCTCTCTCCTTCTCCTTCTGCTATGTAACTTGCTTAAGCACCGCTGCACGCTGACAGTCGCAGGGCATTTGTACGACCCAGAAGAGAAGTAATGTCCGCAGTGCCGAGAGAATCGCCCTGCTGGGGGGAATCAACCCTCTTGCTGTTGCTATGGTAACCCGCTCTGTGTGCAGAATGGTTTTGATTCCAGCATTCTAAGTTCTTAAGCAAGCGACCATACACCCCCTCTTCTTCCTCCCCAAAGCCCGCGCACGCATACAAACGGGCGCACACACGCCGGCTGGCTGGCAGGCAGGCAGGCAGGCAACCATCCACCCCCTCTTCTTCCTCCCCAACACACGCACACCCAGACACACTCACTCTGTTGCACAATTGACCCCCTGTTTGAGTGGCGCCTGTAGCGGAACCTGGGGAGTTGGGGATGGTGAGCCGCTTAAACAGACAGGGGTCCTGTGAGATGGAAACACAGCAGTCTCAGAGCACAGCCAGTTTCTGGGTCTGGGAGGGCCATACAGCCCAGCCCTGACCTGGTGAGAAGGCAGGAGTGAGCTCTGCATACGCCAGCTGAATTTCTGGATTAGGTTGGCTAGTATTATCAGCAAGGCTGACTGTCAGCAAACTGGCTCATGTATGCATAATCTATCATTTTACATTGGACTTATTTAGCTGATGTTCATATCCAGAGAAACTAATGTGGATGAATAATTCCATACATTTAACACCTGGAGTGGAGGAGGAGTAGTTAACCATTTAGAAGCTGGGGATGATTTGGGGATCATGATGATTTGAGGACCACATTGGAAAAGTACACTGGACTCTGGGTTAACACCCCTAGTGCCATGGGACCAAAGATATCCAGGACACTGTTCAATGTCCCATTGAATACATGACACCTTATGCAGGCCAATGTCCCCTTTACTACCCTGGGGAATTGAGTTTTGATCTTCAGACCAGATGGGAGGTTGCCTCTTACTGGCCCCCCATCACCTCTTCCAGCAGCATCTCCCATCCAGGTGCAAGAACACAGCCTAGTTAGCCTGCATGATGCACTATGAGGACAGTTCTCATCTCTACAAAACATGGCACAATTGAAGAGTAAGAGAACTGAAGGTGTAACACTTCATTAACTGACTTTCCCTGATTGTAATTTGACCCAGTCTTGAAAAACAATGAGCTTGGGAGCTGATCAATTATTCAAGAGTAGACAATGTGAAGAGGAAGTGTAAGATCATAGCTCACCTTGGTCTCTCTGTCCACATTGACACTGTTGTTTCCATGGTTCTGTAGTGAGTGAAGACTTCTCTTTGAGATGTGTAGCTTGTAGAAAGTTACCCAGCAGCAGTTTGGCAGACTAAGAGCCTATTTAGACTACAATAATTTAATTTAACTTAAATTTCATGTTAATGCTATTTTTCATTCACACCAGTAACGAGAAACTTACTGTGCCGTAAGGCAGGGTTGCCCAATTTGACTGACACTGCATCGCCCACTCAGTTTAAATCCTGACGACTGCCAAATTAAATTTTTACAATACAACCATATCTATTAATCAACCCTCTACCCACAAATAGTTCAGTTGAGAAGGAAACTGACCCATCTGACAACCCTGCCATGAGGCACAACACATGCACGCAGCCCTTTGGCCAGAGTCCTGACCTAAAAGGCATATAAACTCACTGACAATGTTGTTTACCTGGTAACCAACATGGCACTCTTCGTCAAAGTGCTGATACTGGTCATTGTAGAATTGTTCAGTGTAAGATATTTTTAGTTGCTTCAGAATGAGAATTTTTTTTCTTCTGACTTTTACTGAAGCTGGAAGGACCTACAGAACCAGACTTCCTGTGTCACTGCTCATTCCACTCCGATATGCATTCTACCAGACATTGTCTTTATACTTCAGAAGCGGCAAGGAGTATCTGTAGGAAAAGTGTCCCATGTTACCTCAGAAAGTGATGTGAAACAATTCACATTTCAACCTGTTCACACTTTAAATAAAATCTCTGATACAAATCAAGTCTTGTAAATCTAAATTAAACTATCGTAGCCTGCCACTCTGGATAATGAGGTTTTCCGTTTAAAGGACCACCTCCCTCCCCCTGCTTAAAGCAGATCAACATGACACCCTCTAGTGTGGTTCCCGTTGCCTCCATGTTTTATGCATGATGAATGTTCTGTAATCTCCCATTAGCATGGGGTAATCTTACCTACATATACTATTCTACAGAAACACTAATATGCTAACCTTGTTTTAGCATCGCCTCATTCTCTGTCTGTGATTTATCAATTTTGCTGTTTGTTTGATTTCACCTAATCAAGCATCCATGAAGTTTCACTGCGGAGTTCACCAATGACAGCTTTTTGTTTAGGGCTTTCCCTCAGTGACTTAAAGAAATCCAGATTGTGTCGATGGGTAGACCGTCAGGTTTTTGACGCAGTGTCTGACTGTATTATGTGCTTGCACTGCAGACATGCATGCCAAGAGGGACAGGTGTGTGTGCCTGGCTGTGTGTGTCAGGAAGGGGCAAAGGGACAGGTGCGTGTGTGTGAAAGGGTTTTTCCATTTGTTCCTGTTTGGATTCTTATTTACTCAAGGTCACAGTTGTCGTCATAGTATCTGACTCAGCAGTCAGCACTGCCACATGGATCACTGGTCCTTCTCACTGAGATCCATTTGGTGTGTTATGATATAGCATTTGATGATGATATAGCGCCATCTTTTCTGTTCTATCTATTCCATTCGAGAAGCTTGGCAAAGTGCAAAGGTACTCCCTTCCTGTGGGGTTAACCAAAATAACCCTTCATCCACCCAAAGCCAGCACCGAGCAGAACAGGGTGGAGTAGCTAGTCACCACTGATGCTCTTATCCCGACACACAAAACCATGGCAACCATCTACCACGGAGCTCCGTTGCTGTGACAACAGGGAGTGTGTCCGATGAAGTATCAGTATGTTGTCCACACTTGTCTCATGTCATGCATACACATGTCACATGGAAATCTCTCTGAGAATAGCCTGTTATTGACCACGTGACCAGTGAACACCGTCTTTCCCCTGTGTTGCCTGGAGATAAGCGGTAGCAACTTGTTCCAACAAACACTGTAGTTGGTCAGTCAAATTCCCAGGACAGATGGTGGCTAATAGAACTGCAGGTCTTTTTCATGACGTCAGCGAGACAATTACCTAGACATTGCAGTAGGCGGTTACATAAAAGTAAAAGTGCCGTTTGTTGATATTTGAGTGTATTAATAATCCTCATGTTCTTCATGGTTGAAAAACGACTCGTTCAGTTTGGCCATGCAAGTCTGGGAAGAGGACTGGGATTCAGAAACACCCTGTTATGACAGCTGGATAAATATTTCATAATTTAATGTATTTTGGGCAAGTTCGTTGCTATAGGCCTTAGTTTAGTGCCGCGTTTTAGCCAGTCATCACACTGTGGGCTACCCTCAACATATCACTTATGGAGTGGCTGCAGTTCAGGAGTTTCTGTGGGCTTGTTTACATGACGAAAGAGAGAATAAAACAAAAGATATACTTAACTTGGTTTGCATAATCATTTCGGTAGCATTTGAATTTACACTGGCATATTCATGACATACCATGTAGGATTTTGGCCACGAAGTGCAGGAAAATCAAGCGATATGCCTGCACAATGCACAGAATTTTGGTTGGGGGGGGTCTGTCTATCTAAAATCTGTCGCATGCTACCTCAGAAGGTGGCCGTCTCGAACTACCGATATCTGCAAGTTTACAGAATAAAATAATTTAGAACCTCAAGTCTTTTTCGATACGTCTCGGAAAATGTACCTTAATGTAAACACACCCTACTTGTGCAGCTGTGGATGAGGAGAGTTCTGCAGGATCACCACTGTTGAAGAAACCACTGTTAGTTGTATTATGGCTGTGATTAATTACTGAATTTATACATTTTCTTAACACGTTTACTACAGAGCGTCACCGGGTGTGGTTTAATGAGATCCTTGGTCAACTAAAACACATGTAGCTTACTTACACACTATAAGATGTATTCAATACCAATTAAATACTAATTATCAATACAGTAATTTGCCTCAATTTCAGGATTCATTATTTGGTAGCAGTTGTAAAAACCTGTTCCGAGAGATTTGATTGGAAAATCTCTTGTCTGTAGATGCTGCCTATTCTTTGCGTATTATGGCCTAGATGTCGTTGATCTTAGCTCAGGTAAAGAAAAGCGCTTTGTTTGTAGCCTTGTCCTTTTGTTCTGGCCTTTAAGTGTGAAATGGAGGTTGGGGGGATTGCTTGTCAAAATCAATTTGGGGGATAAGCTTTACGCAGCAACCTCTTGATTTCAAATATTTCTTGGTAGTCATGAAGTTGTGTTCCTGGACTGAAGAGATGTCAAAGTGACCAGGAAGTTAGATGTGTGAACCTACTATATGTTGTAATAGCCATAGCTATTAAATGGGCAGACATTGGAAGGTTGTTTTTTTCTTTATTCTGGCTGAATGGCAGAATAACTGAAGATATTACGTTACATAAATCACAGAGTTTAGTAGAATACAATGTGTAGATGTCTTACTCGCAATATCCTCCGTTCCAAAGAACATACGGCCTTCACAATATATATGGAATGTTTGTTCAAATTGCTGCCCAGTTTTTATTTCCGCTGTTCAGAATGAGGCAGGCTACATTAGTATGTCAATCAGATTGGTTGAGTGTTCAGGTGTGTACAGATTGTGAGCTTGATCCTTAGCTTTGAGAAGTTAGCCGGAGGGGAGAGGTGTGGGTGGAAAATCTATCTGTTGCCACGGCCTTTAATTTAATGTCCGCTCCCTCCGGAAACCTCTTTCTCTGAGCTAAAAATCCGAACACTTTCTGCACATGTAATCTTTTTTGTCTGTAGTATAGCCTGAGTTGCTACAAAAAAAAAACCTTTCTTCCGATAGCCAGTGTTTGCCTATTAAATGGGTTTGCTGCCAGTCTGTCTTGGTTGTTTATGTTGTGTACTTAG
This sequence comes from Esox masquinongy, assembly GCA_016801175.1. Taxonomy (NCBI): domain Eukaryota; kingdom Metazoa; phylum Chordata; class Actinopteri; order Esociformes; family Esocidae; genus Esox; species Esox masquinongy. The sequence continues at coordinate 41,633 of JACXGI010005170.1, read as the reverse complement.
TAACTGCATGTCGGCTCCTCCCCTCTCCTGAAAGAATAACATAGTCTCTATGCTGCCTGCTGTGTCCTGCTTATGTTTGCTATACATTACTGTTACAACTGACAACAGGCTAGCGTTGTTTGTGCTGGTTTCTGTACAAACAGTAGCTGAGTTACAGAATGAGCACTGAGCCTCAGCTTGGGGACTCAGTTTGGCCGGTAGAGAATCCTGCACCTAGAGGTCTATCAATAGCAAAAAGAAAAAAAAGTGGATTCCAGGCAGTCCAGAACCGCAACCACTTCAGTAATGTAATGGTTACTTTGGATTGGAGTTCTTTTGGCCTAAAACCCGACACAGATTTAAATTACTATCCACACATCGTAAGCAAGGTCATCGTCAAATGCCTTGGTTCTGTTCCAGAAGGCCAGTCAGTCCGGCAGTCTGTTAGCGATTAGCCACAGGCCCAAAGGCACTGGGCCATACCAATCCTGCTCACTAGTCTCATCCCAGTCACAGCAGTTCACCCGTCTTCTCTACTACATCAGTAGTTAGTTGAATAAAAGCTCTTTAGAGAGTACTTGGCTCTTAACAGAACAGATAGTGTGTGCGTATATGTGTGGAGAATGAATCAATCATCCAGTCTGTCCCTTCTCTTGCGTGTCTGGGTCTCGGATCTGTCCGTCCAGGCAGCAGCATGGTGTAGGCCTGCACTAGGAGGGAATAAGCTGTTTTACTGGTCTAGTCAGCTGAGGACCAGGTTTCTATGCATAGTGTGTGGATGTGTTTGTGTGTTTGATATGCAAGTACCTTCATTAGCTTTGCGTGTGCATTTATATTGTTTTTCATAATGGATGTACTGTATGGACACCTTGTTGACTTTCAACCTTCAGTAAGACCATGGCTGATGTCACATGACAGACAAAGCCAGGTGGTACAGACATAAGACTGGTCACATCATTAAACGTTACCTCATGACACCTCTGCTTATAACATTGCCCCCACTGTGCTTCCATTTGTCCTCTAGGTTATTGCATTTCAGGAGGATGGAAAATGGTATTAATGCATTCTGCAGTGATCCTTCACAGATGGTATTAATGCATTCTGCAGTGATCCTTCACAGATGCCGTCTCCTTATGCAATGACTACTTCTTCCAATGTTCAGTGAAAGCAAAATGTAAAAAAAAAAAAACTAGATATTTGTCATCTTAAAATAATGAATACTCTATTTAAGTATTTCATGTATTTGTTCCTTCCAGGAGACCCTCCAGCAACTGGTGGTGATGCCTCTCCCCAACGTGTTGGTGCTGGGCAGGAACCCTCTCAGTGGTATGTCTTTATCTGACCCAATCTGATCCGCCTTGAATACTTCACTGTTACTGGGGGAAGTCTTCCGTTTGCTGATCCACAATCTGTTTCACAATGCAGCTCCTACATAATGTGTTTTTTGAACCCTGTTGAACTTCGGTGTCATCCAAGGTACAGTATGTGGATTGTTGTTGCTTCTCACAGACTCCTTTGATCTATTTAAGTGCCTGTGTGTAAACAGTTCTCCTAGATAGAACCACCTCTGTTCTCTTCATAGTACGATTTTGAGATCCAACCAGCCATTGATTGTTTTGTCATAATATTGGGATTTGGGTAACAGAATTGGCTGTTACCTGTCAATGACGAAAGCCAGACAACACAGCCATGTCATACGATACTGCTATGTGCAAAGTATTATCAGACCAACTCAGTCTTGAACCTCAACATGTAGCATTCCTGTGTTTTTTCCTGTGACCTTTGAACTCATTGGTTTGCAGCAGCACTGTTATGTGGAGCCATCTGAAAGTGATTGGCCATGTGGCTTTTATTACGCAGTCATTAAGGCTCAGTGGGGGATGGGCCCCGTTATCAGCACGATGGGAATCCAGAATCCACCCCAGGCTTGGGTTATTAACCCACTCCTCTGAGCCCACTAACTCATCTGCTCTCCCCTCCTGTGATCAGTGCTTCTATTCCAGGGACTCCCATACTCCACCATAGCTCACCTCTCTGTACTGTATAGTTACTGTAGCCAACGTCAGGGTAATGTCACAAGCAACATGATTGTTTTCCAGAAAATGTGCAACTGTGGAATTAATGTCTGATTGGAATCATACAATATTTGCTTAAAGACGATGATCAGCAATGGGCTGAGCTCCCTTTTTAGTGACTTTTCTGAGGTAAAATAAAATCATTTTTTGGATGTCTGGCTAAACGTGATCCTGTTTTGTCTCCATTTCATATTTAAATTGTCTGATCACAAAGAATGATGGTAATTATTCATAATTACATTGTCTTCAAAATGTACATGTAGCTTTTTTATATAAATTGTCAACCAAATGAAGTTGCACAGTTGTTGTGCTATTCCTAAGTTCTTATTTCTTTAGGTTACTGATTACTAGAAAAAGAACAGCCATGTCTTACTGGATTTTAGAAATAGATGTGTAGTTTGTTTTCACAGCAGTCTGGGTGGGTAAAAGATGTTCCTTAAGCTCTGTTTGTCTTTAGCTATAGGTTGTGGCAGTTCCAGACTATCTTTAAGGAGTGAATGTCTACTCCATTATGAATGCATATCAAACATAGCTATATCAAAGGTGACAATATTCAACAATAAGTGGCTTAAATTCTCAAAAGAATACGCCTATTTTACTCCACCCCCCCATCATCAAAAAAAGGATTGACCTAAATAAAAGCAGGTTGTTGCATCCCTCTTTCAAGCTACTTCCCCTTTACCTGTAGAATTACATGTAATTACTTTATTTCACAATTGTTAACTCCTGGCTTTCGTTGTCGGTAAGCAAGAAGTAGTCTGTCATAAGCTATAGACCCTTCCATGTGCCCTCAGTGTTCCACAAACCACACACTGTCCACTGTCTTTCGGTGTGAGCCACAGTAAAGCCCTGTCTGTGTATCCTTATTATGAAATGATAGAACCATCATTTTAGAGATGACCCATGAGTGTCCATTTCTTGCCAGAGAGCACTTTGTACATGCTTTGTAACGGTGACATTGTGACATTCTACTTTGGTTGATGAGATGTCAGAGAAGTGTCCCTTTATAGGAACAGTAACAACTGGAAAGAGACAACTGCTCCCCAATGACAGGTGGAGGGAGGGTGGACTGACGCTCATCAGAAACACTGTGGGGTTGTGGGAAGGTCTGCCAAAGTCATATTTAGAAGCTTGAAAAGGGTTTGAATTAATGGGGGACTGATGAGAGTAGGCAAAATGGGTGATTATGTCATCTGTATCAGTAGTCGGCAAACAAGAAGACCAAATCCAAAATCCTTTTCACCATAGAGACCATGCATTCCCACATGGTAGCACACTACTAGCGTTGGGCGGTGTTCCATGGGATTGACCAAAACGTGCATTGTTGTGCTGATGACCAGGAATGACACTGGCCAGCTATATAACACATCTTAGAATGCCTCTTGCCCTCCCTCCCAATGCGGTAAATTGAAATGTTCAAGCAGTCCCTCTCTTCCGGTGCATGCCCAGAATACACACAACACTCCTCATGAAATGGACGGCCTTCTGCACGCCTGAGGACACAAGTCTACGTTGGCCGACGTTGTTGTTGGTGAAGTGGACGACGTGCGGGGAGGGAAGCGCCGGCTTGTGTATGGCAATACTCTAGTGTGGTTAAGGCTAGACTCTAAGAAAGGTTAAGGTTAGGTAACAATCCAGTGTGGTCTAACTGCCAGTGGCCGTGCTTAAACATACCATGGTTTTGGTGTTGTGGTAATGGAAGGAATTTGCATATTACCTACATGCAGAATCTGATTTTTGAGTGGGTATTTCAGGCAGTTTATTTCATGTGAGCGCAACTTGGCTGATGAGGCAAGGGTGACTTCAATTGTTATTGACCAAGTGCAGCAGCCCCAAAACTGCCTATGCAGCATCTGATCAAAAACATGTTCCAGTTTCAGTCTACTATAAAATGTGAATAAAATCGGTCTGAAAGTCAATGTCGTCTAAACTGAAGCGGCATCAGTGGGTAACCGTGTAAACCTTCTGTTTCCCGGCACCACTCTGGGGTGGTGGGTCCTTGTTTTCTGGTACCACCAGGCTCCTGTGAACAATTGGCAGGAAGGGGTGCAGCTTTGAGGGGTTAGTCACTGTCTATGCGGTCCTTGTGTGTTTCCTGCCAGGAAGAGCGGAGTGTTACGACAGAGTGAGGGAGCCACATACTGCGTTATCATGAAGTCTGGGGAGTTAGTTCTCAGCTGAGCCAGGGCTACTGCAGGGACATTTCCGTCATCTATTTTAAACCACCCCCTCCCTCTTTTCTTCCGCTCGCTCGCTCTCTCTCTCTCTCTCTCTCTCCATTTTAATTCTCTCGCCACATCTCTCTCTTGTTCCCCCGTCTCTTTCTTTCTCCCTCTCTCTTCAGACATGCTTGGTTCAGTCAGCCTCTTTGAATTATTCATCCAGCGCCTGCCTGCGCCTTATCTTCAGTGCTCAAGATGATTTGCTTTTCCAAATCACTGTATAGGCTTCGGTGGAGTCTCTACTGTGTCTGTATGAATCCTTCTTAGGCTTTCTGTTTGAAGAAAAAGCATTTAGAAGGCGTTTGTAACAGCTGACCTTCTGTCCTTTGAATACAATCCTGAACATGCAACTGTCTATTTCCCTATGATTTTCAGTTTGGACTTATGAAGATGGGTGCTCAAAGCCATCTAATCTAGGTTCATTCTGTCCATATCTTTTACTAGAACGGTATTGGGAGTTCCTCACTGTGACCTTAAAGGAAGTCAGCTGAGATTATTTGTTAACTTGATAGAAATGCTTGGGGCCCAAGTAAGACATTAACAGCTTGGTTGTTGATCCAGTAGGAAGGGAAATAATGCATTCAAGACACCCCCAGTAGTATACCATGAAGATAATCTCTCTAGCATTGATTAGGTTGACTGTCAGAAGTCTACCGGTATGTTGGAAATCTTCACAGAGGATTATCAGGCATCTTCCCCTCTTAATGGGTATGCAGTGCTCTCATAACAGACAGAAATGTACAAATGGCGGTTGTTCCTGTTGTACACCAAAGAGGGTGCAAATATAGGCCAGTAGTTATTTTTCTTACTGATGGAGCTTCAGTGTGGACCAAAAACATCCTGTTAGTTTAGCTGATATGTGTTTGGCCCCTGGATATCCTGTGTGCACATTTGTAAGGATTCCAGATGGTCTTCAGAGGGTGACCTTGTCATTCTGAGTGGTGAAACGCCGTCATTTTCAGGTGTTCATTAACTTCAGTATAGCTTAGCTTGAGTGTTGCCTTTGAGCGGTTTTGATCAGCTGAGTCACACCACTTACCATGGCTTTTACAATTTGTTGACATTATAGCAATACACGCTTAAATGAAATACCTCTGACATTGTGTATATGAAATGCCAGAGAAACACACAAGGAAACAAAAGCACCATAGTATAGGATTATACGAAGAATGTCTTCCAATCATGGCTGTCTATAAAGATGTTGTACCTATTGTTCATGTGGACATCCAGTAGTTTTTGCTATCTTTTCTCTTAGTAGACATGCCTGCTTGTCTAAGGTCGTTGGTAGTCTGTGTTCCTGGCCCGCCACTTGGCTCTACCCCGGGGCTGATGAGCTGGCTCATTGTTACAATAAAAACAGATGACCTCAGCCTTGTTGGGCTTCCCAACAGCTGTTTGTCAGAGTAATATTTTCTCTCCATGTGGCTTGGCTCCATACTGTACCTAGTGAAAATATCATGCCCTAAATACAGTACATGTTTGGTTAGGAGCAGTGTGTTATTAATAAGCATTAGCAGTTTGATGTGTTTATTATATAGCTGGATGGCTTACCCCAATAGTCTGTAGTTAGCTGCTGTCATGGGAAGTGTTTTTTAAAAGCAATACAGTACTTCTGAAAGTTATGGGATTTTCTGATTAGGCTTAATTTGTAATACGAATCAATTCAACTGTAGTTTACAATAATATGGAAACACGACCATCTTTTTGTGTCTGCAGAGCAAGGTCTGGAGGAGATGAAGAAGCTGTTGTTGTTGTTACTTGGCTGTGCCGTTCAGGTAAATCCTACTTTCATCACTCCCTGATTCATCTACTGTCTACCACTGCCGTACATTTCCTGTTAAACACTCACTCTTCTCCTGTTATAAACAACACTTATTCACTTCCTGTTCATCAGTAACATTGAGCTCTGTTGTTCAGATACAGACGGTAACGTCACTACAAGCAGGATTGGTGAGCAACGGAATGTCCAAACTGATTACAAAATCACTGTGATGTGTTACTTTACCAGAAGAAAACAATTCAATAAGATTACTTATGCCTTTTTAAATACAAGATGATGATTTCTTAGATTAGTTTAAAATTCACAAAGGATGAGTGCACAAGAGAATTCCCACCTGTGTTTTATCTGGTTTCTAACAAAGCCATATGGTACTGCAAAAGCCCATATTCAGATTAGTGACTAGAAAGCACTAGCTCTATTTTGTCCTGTTTTGAATATTCCCCTTTTATATTAACCTATCCATGTAAAATAGTTTAATAATCTATGGACACATCTTTGCCAAAACCATGGCTATATCGGAAGGTTTCCATTGTTTGCATGTTTCCAATAAGACTTGTTTGTGTGGCTACTCTGTTTAAAATGTAGCTGTCATCAATATGTCAACTCATTGCTGTTAATATTATGGTATGAAAAGTAACATCTATTACATTTATATGACAAGTAAATTATAAAGCTATACTGTATGTACACTTACACTGATTGATCCTGCAACGGATTTGGTTATTTGGTTACAATTCAAATATCGCTTTTTCTTCTGTCTTATAATAGGAAGGAATCTAATATAAGTAATCTAAGTAATTTAATTACAACACTGAGTTTGGGTAATCCAAATGTTGCAGTACTGATAGCAATTTTGGACAGGTAACTTAAAGAACTGTATTTGGAAAGTAGCTAACTCTGGCTACAGTTATGAGTCATTTGAGTAAAATGACTAATTCCCCCTCAGACTATCATTACTAGCCCTCTTCTTAGACAGTGTTGTGACAGGTGGTCTGTCCTGACAGGAGGCCAGAGAGTTGTCAGGGGATGCCTGTTCCATGGGAGGTCCTACTGATAACAATAAAATATTGGTCTCAAGAGAGAATGCAAAGATGAATGAAAAACTTTCAACGTCAATAGGATTTAATAGAAAACAACAGATATAGAGTATCCATACAAAAGACTGCTGTGACAACCGACAACAGCAGCAAGTTAAAACCATCCATGCTTCTAAGGGCGACTAATCATAAAGTACCTTCCCTTGTCAGTAATTTCTAGCATTTTTCGGATTTAACTGGAAGAGTTCATGAGGTTGGTTACCCAGACCCCTTTCAGATCAGAGTGCACAGTACATACAGAACGTTGTCAGGCTGAAAATTAATCTGCAGAAAAAACAAACTATAAGAATCAGGTCTCAACTCTGCCCTTTCTGAAGCCTCATCTCTGCCTTGGGCCGAGCTGGAGTAACATTGTCTACATAACCTGGGCCGAGAGATTATAACCTCACACTGTCTACATAACCAGAGCCCTGGGCCGAGAGATGAGAACCTCACACTGTCTACATAACCAGAGCCCTGGGCCGAGAGATGAGAACCTCACACTGTCATCATCATTCACACTTAACTCTCAGTTGCAAGGAAAATACCAATATAACATACAAAGTAGCACACACTTGTAACCCATACTTGACAAAATAACAGACCAGGAGAATACCTACAGACATTTCTCTCAGCCAACCAGTCACAATCCTGGCCCTTCTCCTGTGTTTAAGAAGCTGACCTCCATGAAGACCTCCATCTCTGGACTGTCATTTTAACCCTAAACTGTCTCCTTTTGTTCACAGTGTGAGAAGAAAGAAGAGTACATTGAGAGGATCCAGACCCTAGATTTTGATACAAAAGCCACCATAGCATCTCACATCCAAGAGGTATAAAATAAGAAATACTACTGACAAAACCTCTGTCTGTTTTGGGCCAACATTTTGTGAAGACAAAGTTGTTGTAGGGTAGTTTTTATCAGCCAATTTTGTCTCTGCTATCTATAGCGGTTTGAGTTTATAACGTAGTTGTGGAGGGCATTACTGTCCACACCTGCATTAGTTGGCACATTGGGTGGTGAGATGAGCGATGCGCTGTTGTTTTAAAGGTGACTCACAACCAGGAGAATGTTGTGGACCTGCAGTGGCTGGAAGGGGGTGAGTTGCCCCCAGAGGACCTGGACTCTTTCTCCAGGAACATGGCTTTCCATCTTAAACGCCTGGTGGATGAGCGAGACGACCAGCTGGAGGTACGTGTCTGAAACAGGGCACATTAATGCCTCCAACTCTGTCCAGAAGATAACATATAATGTTTTCTTAATCAAGAACTGTGGAAAATGGTTAGCAGTCTGTTGATAGAGCAGTGTGGGATAGTCGTGTGTGCGTGCGCGTGCGCGTTTTTGTGAGTGAATTAAACCCAGAGCAATCTGATTAAGGACGGCCCACCCATAAAGTCACCATGGCCTGGTTAGAACAGCAGTCCCAGCATGCTCTGAGCTAGTGTGGCAGGGAGGGTAAGAGGGTTGATAATGATCTCCAGATCTCCACTGGAGGCCAGGCGCTCTTCATTAAAAGCCCATTTCCTTGCATGGCCACTGGGTTATGAATGGAGGACAAGAGGGGAGGGGTGACTATGTGAATGCATTGTCTTATTCTCTTTTTCACAGCCCATTTAAACGCATGTCCTCTGCCACTCGTGTCTTAGGACCATCTCAATTCATCCTTGATGTGTGCCAATACTTGAGATTTAACTGCGTTAGGCCAATTGGTAATAAGATTCTCATTGTGGTTGAGCTTTCCATTTAAATTATTGATCTTGGTGGCTCGATGCTGCTTCTTCTCGCTTTAGAGGTTGTCCCTGTAAGTCATCTCCCTAAGCTCAGCTCTCCCAGACAGGCTGCAGGGAGCTTGGCGCAATGTAAAATCTGACTAGATCACAATCCAGTTCAACACTACTGTATGTATTTTGTTATTAAATCATAAACCGAAAACCTCAGGGATTTGTATTTCTAGCACATTGAAAGCAACAAGAATGCCCCTTGCCTCTGAGTTTCTGTTGTGTGCATCTACTGTTTGTGTAGGCGTTAGCGATTATGCTAATGACAACAGACTTGTGGATTCTTATTAATAGCAACCACCTGGGGGTAACGGTACTGGGAAAGAAGAGCAATTAGGGTTAACTGTCTTGATCAGGGCCAGAACAACACAGATTCCATCTTGTCGGTAGGGGGATTAGCATCAAGGACTAGACAGATGCCCTAATCACTAGGCCACTGCTGTCCCCTATCAGTCTATTGGGCATTTGTTTAGAAAACTCCATGTCTGCTACAAGAACTCTGAAAGACAGCATAGTTGTTTGCTAGATGCATAGTTAAATTAAAGTATAAAACAACTTTTTTTTGTCTTCAGAGTTGATACATTTTTTTTAAATGATCTATTACATTTGCTGAAGATTTGTGTTGTTTTGTTCTTTCAGACAATAGTTGAGCTGACCCAGGAGAGGGACTGTGGACAGTACTCTCCCCAGCCTCTCTTCGCCCAGTCGCCCAATGACTCGCCCAGCATGCGGCGCACCGAGAGCCGCCAGCACCTGTCCGTGGAGCTGGCTGACGCCAAGGCCAAGATCAGGCGGCTGCGCCAGGAGCTGTAAGTACCCACGCTGGCCTTTCAACAGCAGCCCTGTTCTACAAGCTTTCTACATGTCAACTCTAAGTACTATGCTGTCAAATGGGCCGTCTAGGAGATTGTCTAAAGACATTTAGGGTTCAACTGCTGTGGTCTCATGACTGTCTAGTGATGAAAAACAACTGAGTACTGTGTCATTGGAGCAGGGAATGATGAATCAGCAGCCTGTCTGTCTTTAAGGAGTATCCCATTTCTGTTCTGTTCTGTTCTGTTCTCCTGGTAATAGAATACTCTAACGCTGACCTAAGGGAACAGCAAATGCTGGACACTAATTGCGGAACTTAAACTTGTCAGGGATATTGTTAGAGAAGAATACATTTCCTCCAGTCTCATAGGACACATTGTTCTACAGTAATGTTCTGATGTGATAGTACTAGACCTCTTTCACATTGTTGACATAAATAATTTAACTTCCTCATTAGAGTCCATTAACCCTGAGCAGAGACAAAGGTCAGTGGTCGGTTGGAGTCAGTTTATCAAAGAGAGGGTTTGTAACACAAAGCTTTTTCTCTGTCAAGGGGAAGTGGTTTTAGGATGCACAAACTGAGGTGCTCATTTTGGTAAGGTTGAATTGACATGGCTTGCAGAGAACTGCTGTCCTGCACTAGGGAGAGGACAGTTGCTAGATTGGGTAGTGTAGCCAGTACAAAAATAGGCAAGGGTGATGGTTAAAGCCGATATTATAGTGGTTAGAGTGTAGGGTCAGTAACCAAAAGGTCTGTGGTCTAACAAGGTGAACACTGTTACTATGCCCCTAAGCAATGCTTTTAATTCAAATTGGTCATGTAAGTTGTTCTAGATAACAGCATCTGTTAAGTGAATGGCTGAAATGTTTTCACAGACGTTAATGCCATGGTGGTACAATGTCTACTTGTTAGAAAAAATAAATAGCCTGAACAATTACTCTTATATAAATGTATAATGCATAATGTTTCTGTTAATCTCCCAAGCCGGCAGACATTTTTCAAATATTGAAATATCTGGCTGCAAGCACAGCTAGCTGGCTTTTAAGGACAACTAACTGCATAAACTGAGTTGTACCCACTCAACTCTGTTGTACATCATATGTGGTCAACTAGTTGGCCATGCATGTCCATATAGTCTCACATTGCCGACTTGAGTTGTCCGTATTAGGTCTGTAACATGGAAGCGGTTTGTCCAGTTTTGCTGTTAGCCTTCCATACAGGCTTCTGAAAGCTTCATTTAAGCTTCATTTAAGTGAGCTATCTGGCTTTTTATGGTAGAATATCTATGTAGAAGTGGATGTACTGTAGTCTTGCAGAGAGTCGCTCCAGCCACCCAAGCCAGGTCTGATGCTGGGTCATTGTCAAGTTGGCCCAAATCAGATGATGCGGCGTCAAGGCATTATTGATTTTCCTCTTTGACCCACTTACCGAGTTCCTGAAAAGCAATAACAATTGTTCCGACCATGAATGTTTATTGGGTGGTATATGAAATGTTAACTCCAGGTTTTGTTGTCTAAGAACTACCCTTATTGGCCATATACCACACCCTGTCATGCCTCATTGGCCATATACCACACCCTCTCATGCCTTATTGGCCATATACCACACACTCTCATGCCTCATTGGCCATATACCACACACTCTCATGCCTCATTGGCCATATACCACACCCTCTCATGCCTCATTGGCCATATACCACACCCTCTCATGGCTTATTGCTTAAATAAAGAGGTCAGGTTGTGCTGTGTTTCCTGGTTGTCAGGGAAGGTGTTCCTGAGGTAACAAAAGATGACAATCCATTTTGGCTGAATAGATTTAGAAAGTATGGCTTAATGGTCATGTTGTATGAAACCTGATGTTAATTCAGGAATAGGTTGATAAAGCCCATAAAGAGCCCATCTACATCTCATTCTTGTCAAGGTTCGTATAACCTTGTATAACATTATGGTACCTTGTTTACTGTGAGTGTTAGACTGGAAAATGCAGGTAGGCCGTGATACCGTGATTATTTCTGTGAGCCGAAGCTGCTACAGTGGGTTGGGCCGGGCCTAACTGAAACGCAGTGAGAGGTGTTGAAAAACTGTTTTGTGCTGTGGTGAAGCTGAATATCTGATGACAGGATCTGTAGTGGGATGAGATTAAAGAGCTGTGTTTGTGTGTGCATGTGCGTGTTAGTCACAATAGGCAGCTGTAGAAACCATTTCAACAAGTGACTTTTACTCGACGCTCTAAGCTAGTTTCACCATCCACCTCTGATTTAACAGAATAAATGGAACAAAAGTGATAATTCCCACTGCAAAGAACTAGTCTAGTAGTACTGATCAATAATCTGACAGGCCATCTTAAAGAGTTTTCGGTGGTCCAGGGAGATTGGAAAGAATTTAAACTCAACTGAGTAATCTCTGCTTCAAAGCTCTCTGACACATTCTACCTTCCTCCCAACCAAAAGCCTGCAGGATTTACCTCCCTCTGCCTCAGCAAACCCAAACTGCTCCCAAGTAAATTTAAACAAACAGCGGTAGGCCAATGAAATTGCATTTGGGTTGCATTGCTGTTTGGTGTGGTTACAATTAAGCCACCCATTATCAGAACAACATAATACTGATGTTGTGAGATGGCTAGGCACAACTATAGACTACCTGAGGAACCAGATGTTTCACAGGATGTATGAATCTGAATCATCAGATTGTCATTTCCACCTACCCTACAGGGAAAGACTGCCCATGGCTGGGCAGTGGAAGCCATTCCAGGGAATGAATCTGGGCTGACATTGACAGGATTTTCTCATTGACAAAACATCTGATCATTAGTTTTCTTTTCCTAAAAGTAAAATGTTAAGAACCAAGTGGACTGTTTTTGGTCAAGTTTGAAGTCTACAAAAGTTTTTTTGTTTTTATTTTGTAGAAAGAGTGCAATTTGAGTTAACGTATATTGAAACTTCAAGTAGGTGTTTCCCAAAAGAAACATGCTAGAATTATCATTAAAGATTTTCTTTATTATTATATATATTATATATTGAATCTCAGACCCTGTTTTACATCCTACGTGTTTGAGTTATGCCACCAAGGTTTGATGGTGCCTGACCATTATTCTCTATGAGAGATTCTGTCATTTGTTGTTTTGTTGATGGTGGTGGAAAATGTTGTCTCAGATGCCACTGCAGAACGTCCAATGTGTGTTTAATTGGATTGTGAATCGGTGACTGCCATGGTCATCAAAAATACCGTGGCTGCAATCTTTGTGGTATAAATTAAGAATTCAAATTCAACTCTGTACACACTTGCTGTATAGGAAGATGAATCATTTGTTGTAACACAGTTCTGTTCAAATATGATTTGTAAAAAATATCAATATACAAGTTAGTCCGAAGCCTTACATTTTCTGGAGTCGTTCCAAGGACTTAATTTTTGCTCATTTAGAATACTGCTGCTTGAGTTCTAACAAGAACGAAGGAAGCTGAACAAGTAACACCAATTCACTGGCTCCCTAGATCTCATAAAATGGATTTGAAGATATTGCTACTCTGCTATAAATCACTCAATGGTTCAGGGCCAAGTTACATCTCAGACCTACTCTCTCAGTATGAACACTATATAGACCCTTCAGGTCATCAGTATCTGGTCTGTTAACCGTACCCAGAGTATGGACAAAGGTTGGTGAGGCAGTGTTTATTCATTATCCACGACCACTTTCTAAACGTCGACCACTTTTGAATGTCGGCTAAAATCCTTTGTTTCTACTGCCCTTTGTTAATCTTTTAATAATTTAGTCCTCTTAAATGTGATATTGTATTTGGATGCTTTGTTTTTTTAAGTATGCAGTTTTCTTTTTATGCTAAATGAATTTCTAGTATGTCCGATGTTTGTTTTTTCTTTTTAGGCCTAATAATGTAAAGTGTTTTAAATTGTCCCTGTGTATAAAATGTGCTTTGCAAAAAAACCTGCCTTGCCTTGCCGTGAAAATATCTGCATGAACAACTTTCAACAGACATGCTTGAGCTGCTGGGCTATTTAATAAGTATCCTATTTGATATCTGACATTTACAGTTTGTAACCAAAATAAATGTTCAAATATTTTTACAACCGTATAGATGTGTAGAAGGTTTCATTAAATCCAGAAACTGATGGAATTCATAGAATGAAACCCCAGTCCGAGACCGGGGCGACAAAGAAATGTTTTGGCTTGTTGCCCCCTTAACCAGATGTTATCTGTTATTTGCTGTATCACAAAGGGCAGGTTAAACCAAAGCAAGGTAGTTGCTACAGTTAGTGATTTGCGTAGCGGAGCTGGCACACAGTCATGTGCTTTGTCTTTGTGTTCCTACTTTGTATATTTTAAAAAACACAGAAGATACCATCACATTTGTAATCTTCACCTGTCAGTTTGTAATCTTCACCTGCAATCTTTAATAGATCATTATGTATGTTCACTATCGGTTGTACACATTTGTTTCATCCCTGCCCCGAACACCCAAACAAACAAGTAAACAAGCTTATATGATCCAGTAAAGACAGTGGTCCATAGATTCCTATCTACAGGATAAACATCTTTATGTTAATAAAAAATAGGGCTTACTGAGTCTGTTTCAGGGCAACTTCGGAGAAAAATTATCAAAACATGAATTGTTTTGACATTATTTTAGTTAAGACAATGGTGTTTTTTCTGAGGGAGGATGTTTTGAACTTACGTGTTATGTATTTCTGTCTTTCTCCGACAGGGAGGAGAAGAGTGAGCAGCTGCTGGACTGTAGGCAGGAGCTGGATAACATGGAGACGGAGAATAAAAGGATTCAGCAAGAGGTACAGAACAAAACTACTGAATCACAGTCATTTAACCTCTTTGCTGCAGGAGATCTGTAGCATTGCATTATTATGTCCTTGCTGAAGGTTACATTCCGTATCCTCAAACAATACTTGCCAATAACCTAGTTGACCTGTTTCCTAAACACATTTCCGATTACTGATGACAAATCTATAAAACCTGAATCCCTTACCTGTCAGGTGGGCTACACAATGTTCCAGAGTTTACTGAATGCTGACCATATCACCCTACAGGGCTCTGCTGTTTGATCACACCATAATCACTCTTGGCAACTAGAATTACGAAGTATGTGGACTAGGGAGTGAACTTTGGAGCATTCTGATTTAAAGAGTTTAGACGTTTAGAAGTTTAAAATTTTGACTTAAATTGACAATGTATAGCACTCCCTGAAGCATACCGGATTATAGGTTTGCCCTTTGGTGATGGGAGAAGTATCTCAGTATTCCAGAGAGCTGCTAATCATTTTATTTTATGGGAAATGAGATGGAACGTTCAGAGAAGGGAGGATAATGGAATGCCACAGATCGTTCTAGGCATGGGAGCTAAAAGCAAATAAGAACTCATTTCCAACTCCACATTGCACAGATGAAACTGGCATAACATAGACCTCACATTACTGTCCAAACTCAGAGCAGACTGAGATTTGTGATCTGATTGGCCACAGAGCACACTATATCAAACCATCTACCATCACCTCCCGTGTTCAATTCCTAATCATTAGGTTAATGCCCTTAACCAATTAGTGGCTGAGCTATCTATAGTCTGGCTAACCTTGTTGATGTAGGGAAAGGTGTTCTTTAAAGTATTTGCTGTAAACATGCTTCACAGTGCTAGGGAGTATGGGAACCATAGCAACGATGTAGCAGCGGGGTTTGTTATTGTGAATGTGGGGTTCATTTTAAATCCCTCTTTCAGAGGTGGCTACTGGCTAATGACTCTTGAGTTAAAGGTTTGGCCATGTATGTCATTGTGTGAATGTGTCTGTTCATTGCATGGCTTTTAAGCTATTGTTGTGGCTCCAGATATCTGGGTATTTAATTTTTTCACATTTTTATTTTAAGATAAAGGAAACCCGAACTCCTTTTGTAGTGGTTTCTGAAAGGATAGATTAGCGAGGTACCAAATGCATTGGCTGATGTGGGCATTAAACCTGGATTCCTGTCTGGGTTCGGAATATATGCAGTTCTGTAGATGTCTGATTTGTGTTTTGCTGTGGGCCAGTGAGGAGATTTGAGATCTTTGCTGTTTCCATGGCAATACATCATTTTGGTCGAGTTCCATTAACATCAAATTATTAGCTATTTTAGGGAAACGAATGAGTACAAATTGTTAAAGGAAACTTTTAAATCTAGCCTTCTTGCTGTGATCTCTGTAGGTTATAAATATCACTTAATGTCATGGCAATCCGGTAGGCCTATTTCACATTTCAATCAAAAGAATGTGTGCTTAGAATAGTTTTTCCATAGTCATTAGAAAGGCATGTATGTGTTTTATCTTTTATGAACAAGATCATAATGGTTTACAGACAAAATTGTTCAAAAGCTTGAGCCCAATTCATAGGACAATGTAATCAACATGCTACATTATAGTGCTCGAAACGCCTAAAAACCCCATTAATTGGCCGTGGTAGAAATTAAACATAAGTTTTCTTTTTGATTATGGGCCTGAATTGATTAAACAATGGATCTGGCTGACATCTATAGTAGTCCAGCACTGTGGTGTCCATCCCCTGTGTATGCATGTTGTGTAAAACCAATATCCATGTGCAGACTGAGGGATTACCTAGGTTTGTGTCAAATTGGCAAAAGATTACCATGTGATTATTCTAAAATCTGCATAAAGAATTTGAATTCTCCCACGAGTGGTGTTTCCAACATGCTGATCTTTTGCTGAATAAAAAGCAGTGTTTTCCTAAATCAAAATACAATCTAGTTTAGTGTGTATTCTTCACTTTCTTTTCACAAACAGTTGCACACACTCTGGTCTTGCACGCCAACGAACAGCTCTCAAATAGGCTACAGACAGGGTGGATTGGCTATCTTACTCTACCAGATGGGATTATTATGGATAAGAGTCTGATAAGCAAAGCGGCAGCCAGTAATCACTTGGAATGGATCATCAAGAGCGTCCCTGTTCACTTTCATCCCCCTGTGAAGTGAATTTTTTAAGTTATCTATCCTTAAAGAAATGCATGCTTTCTCAAGTCCTAGTGCAAGGACCAAACAACATATGACTGTCATTGTGTGACTCAAAGGTTACTTCAAAATAATGGTTAGTCTATTCTATCGATATTTGCGCATTTCCACTCCCATAATACATTTTACCGACACAAAGGTCCCACAGTGATGAACATACAAATTCTTTGTTGAATAAGTAATATTTCACTGACATCCGGTTTCCATGACACCTGTTATATACAGATTTTTTCTGTGCATAAAAACTGTGAATGGAAACTTGGTTAATGATGTTGGTTGTTTTGTTTGTGGTCTACAGAGTCTGCAGTTGTTGTCAGACGCACGTTCTGCCAGGTCCTATCGTGACGAGCTTGATGCTCTGAGGGAAAAGGCCATCAAGGTGGACAAGCTGGAGAGTGAAGTGGCACGCTACAAGGAGAGGCTCCATGACATTGAGTTCTATAAAGCCAGAGTAGAGGTAAGCCCAAAGAGAAGCGCTAAATAGGAACTCTGCTTGAAGCGTTAATGAAGCATCCATTACTGACTTGTTGCCCCAATGTTGGTTGACTGAAGTTGTGGTTGTGGTACTGAACATAGGTGTTGTTCATGTGTGTGTTGTCTCTGTTGGCCTTTACAGGAGCTTAAGGAGGACAACCAGGTTCTGCTTGAGACCAAGGCCATGCTAGAGGACCAGCTTGAAGGAACCAGAGCTCGTTCTGACAAACTTCATGAACTGGAGAAGGAGAGTCTGCAGCTAAAATCCAAGATCCATGACATGGAAATGGTGAGAGGGAGAGAGATTTTGTACTTTGAAAAACACACACGGCCCTATAGGGCTTTGTAACTGCCATGCTGGCTACACTAAATGCTGTGTGTCTCTGTGTCAGGAGCGGGACATGGACAGGAAGCGTATTGAGGAGCTGCTTGAGGAGAACCTGGTCCTGGAAATGGCCCAGAAACAGAGCATGGATGAGTCCCTCCACCTGGGCTGGGAGTTGGAGCAGCTCTCCAAGACCCCGGACCTAGCAGAGGGTGAGCAGCCTGTATTAACAGCCTGGGGCAGGACAACACTAGGGCTGTGGCTACAACCCAAGCCCAGGACCCTGGCTCTGGTCCTTCATACACACCAGATTGAAAAGGGTTTATTTACACATGATTAAGTTCTGTAATTAATATTAAACGAATCCAAGACCCAGATTAGCGCCGGCCAGGATTTGGAGTGATGTTAATGGGGTTAACTGGTCTTGGATTAGGATAAACCCTCCGTTTCCTCATTAACTACTGTTCAGATATGTATCTATATTAGAGATGTCCCATACTTCCTCTTCCTTTGGCAGACTTCCTCAACACTAATAAAAAACGGGTAGCATTTCTGTACGGTATTTTCTTGTGTATCTAAAATGGGGTTGGTTTCATAATGCAGTGCCTCAGAAGTCCCTGGGTCATGAGGTGAATGAACTGACATCCAGCCGCCTGCTGAGGCTGGAGAAGGAGAACCAGGCCCTGCTGAAGACTGTGGAGGAGTTGAGGCGCTCTGCCAGTGAAGATGCCTCTGCACGCCTCCTCAAGGCCGAACGGGAGAACCAAAGGCTCACCAAAAGGGTCAGAGCAGCTTTATACTGGAGTTTTCCCATTTGTTGCCTCAACATGTGCCCTCATTTGGCCTGACCCAACATTGACTCCTTATTGCATCAACAACATAACGATGGCTGTCTGCTCTGTTCCCCTACATTAGTATCTTGGTCAAGTCACTTCTATTTCACCCCGGGACTTTAGGCTCCTAAGCTCCATGACAGCAGAGGGGGATGAAAGGACCAAGTCAATTCAAGTCCAATTCTTTATCAGACTTGACACTTTAAGGCCGCGCTCCAAGCTAACTCTCATGGCTATTTCCAGACAAATAAGCCTTCTCTGTGCTCTCTACATTAAATGCATGAAATATGCCTTTCTTACACAAAGCCCAGACGAAAGCAAGCGTTGGGCAACAACACTGGATCTGGTCTGTGAAAAAGCCCATTTAAAAGTACATACAAGCAAGAGCTCTTGCACAATAACAGCCATTTAACTGGCTGCCTGTAGACAGGCAATAAGTAGTCATTTTGGAGTTAAGCTGCTTTGACAGAATTAGGTGCTTGTGAGTATATCTATATGATTAGTCAGCCTGCCTTTGAAGAATTTGTGTGGCTTTGTATTTGTTACTGTTGGTGCTGCGGTGTTTGTGTATTGTGTGGTGGGCCGGGGAGGCAGAGGGAATGGATGATGAAACAGTCACAGTGAAAGGCCTTCATTTGTAGATAATCCAGTCCTCTGCCCTTCCCTGTGTTGAGGGTGTGAGTGAGGTGAGTGGTAATTGGCTGGTGCAGTCAGTCAAAGCACCCACTGCAGGGGAGCTGAGACCACAGAGAATAGAACCAGTGTTCTTCAGAAGGCCGCTGTACTAATCCTGTCAATAGAGAACATATCACAACACTAAGCCACGATGATTAAAGAAATGTAAATGACATTTGACACTAGTTTCTTTTTGGGAAAATGCTGCAAATATTTGAAATTGAGCAATGACAGAATTACAATAGTGGCTAACCTTGATGGCTAATCAGTTGTCTGTCTGTGCTGTATTCTGTGTCTGTGACCTAAGTGACTGGGATGGTAACAGAGCTTGTCTTGTGCTTGCAGCTGGAGCAGTTAGACAGTGAACTGAACACAGACCGGGAGAGTCTTTGCAGTGCAGAGAGCCTCAGTACTGACTTGATGAAGGAGAAGGCTCTGCTGGAGAAGACCCTAGAGACACTGAGAGAGAACTCTGAGAGACAGGTACACAGTCGCAGCTACAAGAAAATATTGTTTTCTAAGCTGGATTGACCAACTTGATTTTGATGTATTTCTTCTTCTGGTCCTGTTCCGAGATACTCCAAAAAACATTACTTCTTAATCATTATGTATATGGATTATTAGCAGAAGGCTGTCTTTGTGCTTGCATTCTTTTGTAGTGCATTATTTGGGAGACAAGACAAATGTACTGTGCTGACAGAGATAGACAGCGAGTTTACTTGTATGAAGTGGACTATAGAGGAGGAGTGACACAAACCAGATCTACAGCATTCAGAACTAAGGCCGGGAGCATATGCTGACCAATCGATCTGACTAGAAGAATAAGGGATCCTGGGTAGTCTTGTTAGCAGAAATAATTTTTTGTGGTCAGTTCACATGATTTGGAAAACCTCAGGGTTTTTGTTGTTCATACCAAAATACTGAATCATTAAATGATTAGATATACCATATCACCACTGCTGCCTGTTGTCCTAGGTGAAAGGTCTGGAGCAGGAGAACGAGCACCTGACCCAGACTGTTTTGTCATTGAGGCAACGCTCTCAAGTGGGCGCAGAGGCGCGGGTCAAAGACGTGGAGAAGGAGAACCGGGTCCTTCACGAGTCCATCCGGGAGACCAGCTCCAAGCTCAACAAGCTAGAGTTTGAGCGCAAGCAGCTGCGTAAGGACTTTGAAGTGTACAAGGAGAAGAGTGAGAGGGCTGAAGAGCTGGAGGAGGAGGTGCTACGGTTGGAAAGGGAGAATGAGGCGCTGCAGAAACGAGTAGCCAGTTTGGGCATCACATGTGAAAAGGTCCGCGCCTCTGCATGCGTTGGTGGCTGAATACCTAGAGTTGTCTGTGCGCTTCCTTTCTGTTTTGCACCAAAGGGTAGTCCCTTATTTCTAACATGTACTACATAGACCGTAGGAGCTTTGTATTTATAAATTTTCCCCATATTGTCCTAAATCCTCAGGTGGCGTCTCTGGAAAAGGAGAACTCTGAGCTGGAGGCCGAGGGTCGTCGACTAAAGAAGAAGGTGGACAGTCTGCGGAGCACCTCCTTCCAGCTGGAGGCTCTGGAGAAGGAAAATGCCCAGCTAGACGAGGAGAACCTGGAGCTCCGTAGGGCTGCCGAGGTGCTTCGCTCAGCAGGGAACAAGGCGGCCCAGCTGGAGTTAGAGAACCGTGAGCTGGAGAGTGAGAGGAGCCAGCTAAAGAGGAGCTTGGAGTTGCTCAAAGCCTCATCCAAGAAAACTGAGAGGCTTGAAGTGAGCAACCAGGGCCTGGACACGGAGAACCAGCGGCTGCAGAAGGCCCTGGAGAACAGCAGCCGCAAGATCCAGCAGCTGGAGGGGGAGCTGCAGGACGTAGAGCAGGAGAACCAAAGCCTGCAGAGGAGCCTGGAGGAACTGAAGATCTCCAGCAAGCGCCTAGAACAGTTGGAGCAAGAGAATAAGACTCTGGAGCAGGAGAGCTCTCAGCTGGAAAAGGACAAGAAGCAGCTGGAGAAGGAGAACAAGAGGCTGAGACAGCAGGCAGAGATCAGGGACTCCAAGTTGGATGAGGACAACCTGAGGATCAGTCACTTGGAGAAGGAGAACCGCTCCCTGGGCAAGGAGATGATCTCATTCAAGGACTCCTGCAACCGCCTCAAAGACTTGGAGAAGGAGAATAAGGAGCTAGTCAAACAGGCTACCATCGATAAGAAGACCCTGGTCACTCTGCGAGAGGTAGCCTAATGGTTTAGATAATACCTTAGAAATGGGTGCATGTTGTATTGACACACTGGATTGGTAGTGACCATAGGTCTTCAAGTGTGCATTTAGATTCTGCTATGGTCATTGCGCCTCCATTATGCAGGCAGTTAAAAATGGAGTACTATATAAATACATATTTTATAAACATATACCTCCATTGTTCCATTAAGGCCATAAACATGGATTATTTCTTAATGTTAATCGATTTAATGACTTGTTTGATTTTCAAGGAACTGGTGAGTGAGAAACTGAGGACTCAGCAGATGAACAATGACCTGGAAAAACTGACCCATGAACTGGAGAAGATAGGCCTTAACAAGGAAAGACTGCTGCAGGACGAGCAAAGCTTTGATGATGACAGGTACCAGACATTCTCTCTTTCTCTCCTCCTCTTGGGTTGCTGCTTAAAGACAGGTACTCATACCACCCTAAATACATAATCACAATTGAGGATCATAGTAGGCACTCTGCCATTAAAGTAGTGTCAGTACCACTTATCTATAGCAGAGTCAATCTTGTCATTATTGTGAATGTCCCTTCTGTGCAGGTACAAGCTGCTGGAGCACAAGCTGGAGTCTACTCTAAAGTCCTCTTTGGAGATCAAGGAGGAGAAAATAGCTGCCTTGGAGGCCAGACTGCAGGAATCCTCTAACCTCAACCAACAATTGCGACAGGAGCTCAAAACTGTAAGTCCCTAAACAATGCAATACTGCTGCCGAGAGGACATGGCATGACCACAGAGTTCTGTGTTGTTTCTTTCACAAATGTAAATTATGAAATTCTCCTTGGAGGTAGTAATTATGTATTCACTGTTTTCGTCCTTAATGGGTTATCTATTCATCAAGTGCCAGGAGCCTGAGACTCTAGAAATAGTGACTCCAGAAAGGAGATCAGTGTTAGCATTGGACCTATTTTTATAAGATTTTGCGGGGATGGAGGTTTAACCGTTTGGCCCTCGCTAGGTGAAGAAAAACTACGAGGCCCTGCGACAAAGGGAGGAGGAGGAGAGGATGGTGCAGAGCTCGCCCCCCAGAGGAGGGGACAGGGACGACTCCTTGGGGGTCAACAAGTGGGAGAAGGAGAGCCATGAGACCACCCGGGAACTGCTCAAGGTCAAAGACCGCCTTATCGAGGTGGAGAGGAATGTGAGTATATCTAATCAACCCCACATAACAGCCATCTTAGATATGGTAGGTGACAGTTATCTGCCAAACTGTGAAGGGTCACTGCATATAATTAATGCATGTATATCATTGTATATTTCTTTTCTGTCTACCCGTCTATGTTTCTGCCTGTGTGCCATCTTCAGAATGCCACCCTCCAGGCAGAGAAGCAGGCCCTGCGTACCAACCTGAAGCAGCTGGAGACCCAGACAACCAACCTGCAGGCTCAGATTCTGGCTTTACAGAGACAGACTGCCTCTCTGCAGGAGAACAACACCACACTCCAGACCCAGAATGCTAAACTCCAAGTAAAGCCCTGGTTCCCTCTGTAGCTCCCACACATGCCCTACACCCTTTCCTCTGGTTTTATCTACAGTGCATCAGACTCCTCCCAAAGCCATGTCCTCTTCTTCCTCCACTATGCCATGTGGCTGAAAAGAATTCCCCTTGAAAAGTTCTGCTGGAAGCTAAAACTTATTAATTTAAACATGTCTGTGCTTGGGCTTTGCACTTTGAAAAACATTTGACCACTGAAATGATGTTTATCCAAATCAGACAAAAGAAAAGGACATGCTGTCTCCACCATCAGTGTAGATTAGAGGGACAGGCAGTGTGTATACAGTGACCCCTATTGCTCAGAACTGGCACTTCAGTCTATTCATATTCTTTTCTGGAGTCACCCTGGTTTTCACATCAGGGAATTGAATTTAAATGCGTCAAATCAAATCTGGGGCATGACAGAAATCCTGTCACGCCGAACAGATGTCCAATCAAAGACCTTGCTTTATCCCTAGGTAGAGAACTCCACGCTGAACTCCCAGACTAGTACTCTCATGGCTCAGAATGCCCAGCTGGCAACGCAGCAGTCGAGTACGGAAAACGAGAAGGAGGGAGCGGTGAGGGAGAGGGAGGAGCTGAGGTCAACCTACGAGATGCTGCTGAGGGACCATGAGAAGCTGGCCGCCCTGCACGAGAGACAGGCCTCGGAGTACGAAGGCCTCATCGGCAAACATGGAGGCCTGAAGAGCGCCCACAAGAGCCTGGAGAGTCAGCATAGAGACCTGGAGGACAGGTGCCGTCATCTCTCCCACTACCATTAAACAGCACATCAGAATGCCATTTCCACCCAGCTGTCCCGCTGACAGGCAACACGCTAATGTGTTGCAGGTACAACCAGCTGCTACGGCAGAAGGATCAGCTGGAGGAGCTGGAGAAACAGCTGAAGGCCGAGCAGGAGAAGATGCTGTCTGAGAACAAGCAGCACCAGGTCACGGCTGCGGAGTTCCACAAACTGAAGGACGAGAACCAAAGGTGAGTGTGTGTGGTTGAAATGTGTCCTGTGTGTGTGAGACTGAGGGGGGGGGGGCGTGATTCTCCTTGAGGGTTACTTTGTGGTTCAGGCGAAAATACCTAAACATCCCAGGTGTTGAGAAACCTGTGTAACGACTTCTTTTTGTGCGAGAGGTGAAAATAAAGTCTGCTTGTTTCGAGTGAGAGTACGCAGGCATTTCGGGTGTTTTTTTTGCTTATGGACGACTGACATTTTATTTTCAACTGAAATGGTAACAGTGAGTTTTTCCCTTGTCATGGAAAAGACCTGTCCCGCGAACCATCAGGGGCTATGGACAGAATGAGCCGTTTTAAAACCCATAACTTGGCTGATTGTGTTTTTGTGGGTACAGACTGAACATGGCACACCGTCAGCTAGTCAAGGACAATGAGGGCCTACAGGTGGACCATAAGAACCTGAAGAGCCAGGTGAACACTGCCACGTTGGAGCACACCCGTCTGGAGGCAGAGTTTTCCAAACTCAAAGAGCAATACCAACAGCTGGACATCACCTCCACCAAGTTAACCAACCAGTGTGAGGTAGGGTTTCTGAACCCCACTTCCCCCATACCTCCTCCCATTAACTACTGTTACGACCCCACTCCCCCCATACCTCCTCCCATTAACTACTGTGACGACCCCACTCCCCCCATACCTCCTCCCATTAACTACTGTGACGACCCCACTCCCCCCATACCTCCTCCCATTAACTACTGT
>JACXGI010005170.1:0-11592 GCA_016801175.1 Esox masquinongy | reverse complement strand
CAAAACCGGACAACAAAAACCTTGTCAAGCTTCTAATTCAGAAACTTTTCTGTTTTGTTTTTTTTTGCTGCAAAAAATTATACAGAGATGAAAGAAGAAATGCTCATGTTTATGTTAATGTTTGTCAAAAGAGTGAATTCAGGGCAACGCTAAGACTCTGAACTTTGATTTGAGACAGCTGTACAACCATTGAGATTTACTGTCCAATCTGACAGCAGGTCTTTATTTCTTTGGACCTACAACTCTTATGTCTGTTTTGTCAGAGTTTTTACAGTTTTTGACACACATTTTAAGATCATAAACACAGGCTTCCAGGATATGGAATGTTGGGGCTTTACCTTGTTTCACCAAGATGTAGCATGTATATTAAATACAAAAGTGACCCGATCGTTTACTGAGATTGTCCATCATTTTAAGTGTGTGTGTTACGCCTGCGTTGTCTTGGGGTCCAAGGCTGGGTTGCCAACTCACTGAAATGTCAAGGTTGGCAGGTCTGTAGGCTCTGATCCTGTAGTCTTCATCCCTCCAGTCAGAACTCATTGGAACGTCTGTCTTTCCACCAGACAACGCTTCCTGTGAAGATGTCCCAGCATCATCAGAAGACCCCGTTGGGATAAGAGGTCAAGGTAAGAAAACTGTTGACCTTTAGGTCGGAGTCCCATAACAATTATTTAACCACAGAAACTTAGATTCAATATGAAATGGCAAAAGAAGTGGCTGAAGTATGCTGCTGTATGATGTCTAATAACATTAGGTATAAGCTTAGCCCATATCTCTACACTACAATATGCTACCATTACAGAGGTTATCTGCCTGACTGGCAAGGCTTCATTAGCTGGTATCAGGCTGTACAATTTTCCAACTCGCACACAAGTATGTATGTTATCTTTTGTGTCCATAAACTCAATTTGCTGTTCAGTCTTGGCTTGCTAAAATATCCTCCCAATATCATGCACATTCTGAGGATGGACAGTGTCTGTTTAAATTCTGTTTGTTAGGTAATATAATGGCTAATGTACAATTCAGTATTTCCAGGACAGAACGTCTGTTAGCTCAGTAGACGTTAATGGCCTTAACCTGTGTAGCCCAGTGTAGTGTGTACTGTCTGGATAACAGGTTAACTCAGTCAGCTGTGTTGACTGTGCCAGGCCTGCAGGTCTTTAGCAGTGCTCAGGCTCTGTGGCCCTCTGCTCTCAACCCATCCACTATGTGCAGAGTCCCCTGTAGCATCTGTTGTAAGTGACACACCTGTATACATCTAAGACTATCCTCAAGACCTCTACCGCTGTCAATGATTACCACCCAGACACCTGCTCACATCACCAGTACTACTGCGGTACCACAAACACCCAACTGGAAACAACTTAAAGCTAGTAACCACAGTCACACTGCAGGAGTTTGCATCAACACACATTTACATGCAGCACACCTGTCCTGGTGCAATCCTCTGGCCTGGGTCTCCCTCTACTTCAATCACAAAGCCTCTCTCTTTTCCTTCAATCAGGTTTTCCAAATGCTCCTACCTGGGAAATGATTTCTCCTTCAAGGTTGTGTGCCCCTCCCCCCTGCTCCTTTTGTGTGACTGGGCATGTTGTTGGCATAGCATGGCGCTGTGCCACCCCTCCTGCCTGCATGGATCTGTGGCCCCGTCTGATGTGTTCTCATACTGTGTCCTCTTATCCCTGTCCAGCCTCCAGGCCCTCCAGTCTCCATAGTATCAAGACCATCAGTAGTAATAGCAATAATAACTCCCACTCCTCGCCGCTCGAGGCCAAAGGTACAGTCACTCAGCTAACCAGAACACCCCCTCTGTCTCCTCGCACCTACATACAATACCTCCTTCACCCCATTCTTTGTTGACTCACACATACATTAGATTAAGGAAATATGTCGAGAGAACACAGAACCTTTGATTTATAGTATATTTTAATCGTCTTCAGAGGGGTTTTATCTCCCTCTGAGGTATGGCTCAAGCATTTTAATTGATTTTCATTGTCAAACCGTTGTTGAAAACAGTCACTCCAGACAAACTCCCTTATAGTAGTGTTGTTTCTTTGTCAGGCACGCTGAACGGCCACCTCAGCAGGCCCCACAGTGAGAGCAGTGGGGAGTTCAGCCTCGGTGTGGACCAGGAAGTGTGGTCGAGCGGGAGCAGCCCTGTCCAGCTGCCCCTGACCCGCTCTTCTCACCAGAGTCCCATGCTGCTGCGGAGATCCCTGGACACCCCAGCCAACCTGGCCAGGAAGAAGACGGGCAGTTCCACGGGCAGTGCCAGCGAGGTGGTCTCTCTGCAGCAGTTCCTGGAGGAGAGCATCGACCCTGCCGAGGTGACAGCTTTGAACACACAGAATCACTAAATTGCTCGACTGCATTGGCCTGTTTTTGGTTAGCAGTACTGTTTTATTCATAGGCTTCAGGTGTGCTATAAAAAGAAACGAGTAGAAGTCATCTCTCTTTTTAAGTCCCCATAAAGGCCAGGTAATATCGCGGTGTGGTAACTTCAATGTCTCTTCTCTGTCCCCAGTCTGGCAGTCAAGAGAATCTGACCGTTGAGTCTCCCCGCCTCTCTGGAAGTGCTGAGCGCGTGCAGAGAGACCTGGCTGAGCGTGGCTCCACCACTGGCACTAAGGGGCGTGGCATCCTGCGCTCAGCCAGCGGAAAGGCGACGCCGATGAACTCTGACGGCCGCCCCCCCAGGAGCGGCCAACCAGGTCGCCCCAGCCTACGGAAGGCGGAGAGTACCCGTGTGAAGGGCACGGTCCAGCCCCGGGTCAGCCTCTCCTCCCAGAGTAAAGCCATGTCCGTGTCTGAGCGCCTCGACGTGGCCTCGTCCTCCGGTCTGCCCCGGGCCAGCAGTGTCATCTCCACAGCCGAGGGCTTTACGCGTCGGACCAGCATCCACGACCTGCTGTCCAAAGACGCCCGCCAGCCCGTGTCTGTAGACCCCTCGCCCTCCTCAAAGGCCTCGGCTCACTCCTCCGCCACGCCCAGTGAGTACCCCCCATCCGAAAACCCCTCCCAACACCCAAGCCACAAGTTCACCCCACCAGCTCCTGTGCCCCTGTCTCTGCCCAAGTCAGTCAGCATGCCCTGCACAGGCGGTCAGCAATCCCACAGTAGTAAGGAAACTGACCGTTCCAGCCTGGAGTCTTTCTTTGGCTCCTCCTTCACAGTAGAGTCAGTGTTCATGGACTCCATCTTCAGTGAGCCAGCTTTCACTGGCGGCAAGAGCCACACATTCCTCTCCCTCAACACTTCCCTGGTCAGTAACATCAGCGGTCCCCCAGGCAAGACACCCCCCCGGCCCAATCCTGTCCAAACCGCTCAGATCCAACCAAACGGACAGAAGTCCTGCCCCTCTGACCAGGAGGTCGTTGATCCCAATCATGTGATTGATGCTGGCCAATCCCCAACCCTTAGCCCAGAGGACCAACAGTCATTGTGGTATGAATATGGGTGTGTCTGAATATAGGGCTCCCTGGTCAGCAACTGATCTGGGGCCTGCATAACGACCAGTAACGTTTGGGGAGAAATATTTAACCCTCTGCATGCGTTTTCAAAGCACTATCATGCTATGTTTTCTTTTGAGCTTTCATGTTTTTTCATGGCTGATTTTGTATATCACTTCCTCAACCATGGTTTGGTGTTTCCTTCTGTCCTGTGGAAGATGGGTTCTCTGAATGTCTTTGCTTTAAAGGTCCATTCACATTGTATCATTAATCAAGGCTCTGTTTGGCTCACACAATATAGTGGTACACATCTGCTCATGGGGACATTAAAATTGCTGTTCTAGCTATTTTAAAATTGCTATGCGTGGGATTTCTCCCCCATGTGGAAGAGGTGAATTTCAAGAACTTTTTAAGTAATTTAAGACATGCTCTTATCCAGAGCGACTTAGTAGTGAGTGCATACATTCATTATTTTTTTATACTGGCCACTTGAGGGAATCAAACCCACAATCGTAATGTTGCAAGGACCATGCTCTACCAAAGGAGCTACACAGGACAATGTGTAGCTCCTTTGGTAGAAACCCCCGGCTCCATTAAATTAGAGATTCTGTCAATAGGCTAATACCGCAGCCACTGGAAATGTCTATCTAATGCAGATACATCATGGACATTTTCTGAAATAACAATGTCATTTGCATGTAAAATCTCCATGTCAAAATGTGCAATTTATTTTCTAAAAATTAAAAAAAAAACATTCAGAAAGCACTCTGCAAAGCTAGATTCACTACCAGCTGTGTATAGGGTTCATTTAAATGACAACTTCAAGAACATTTCTAAAGTCCTCTCCAGTTAGAATGCAGCACTGTTTAAAAGCATAGAAATTAGGCTTGTAGAACATGTCCCATGATAGGCTGTCAGACGAACACACTGCCAATAAGCACTATTTATGGAGTCATTTATGTAATCTGTCCCTACAGAGGGAGGAGCTACAATTTTAACAGAAAAACTAGTTTCTCGTCTACTACTATTTCTGAATTAAAAGATCTAGTTAACCCTCTGATTTGGGTGGTATTTGTTGTGAGAGAATATTGTCCTCCAGAGTAGTTTCACATTGCATTTCCAGTCTAACTCTACTGTATCAATATCAATGCATATTCACTGAACTGCATGGCTTTATTCTGTCTTGGTTTGTTTTGAAACTCTCATTTTGATTGCTGTGATCAAAATGGTATTATCTATTTCATTGTTGGTGTTTTTGTTTTGTGCATATGACATGACTCTCTGTTCTATTTTTCTGAACAAATCACTCAATGTGGTGATTGTAATTTAATATTTGGGTGACTTGGGTTTAATAAAAAAGAAACATCATCCATAGAATTATCTGAAAGTTAGGAGTCTGAGAAAGTGTTTTGCCAATGTTTGTGGTGGTGATAAATTTAAAAATGATACAAATATGATAGGCAGATTATTTTGTGGCATTCTTCCTGTGGGTCATTATGGTGTTGGATCTGGGTAGTCTTTTAAGAATGCTCACAGCCATAGAACAAATGTTGATTTGTCAGTAACCCATTTTTGCCAATGTTTAGATGTATACCGGCCGAGTACACATTTTACAAACTGATATATTATGACCCATTAAAGTTATATACAAGGACAGAAAGCACTACTTTATGCACCAGTAGTAATGATGTTGTTAGTTTATTTATTTCTGCTTTGTTCTGTATTTAACATTTGAAATTGTGTTATTGTATTTATCTTGTGTATAAACCATTAACTGCAGCCAATAACTGCAGATGTAATATGACATGCCTTTGTTCTACAGATGTGGAAGTGTTACAAGAGCGCAGAAAGTCAAAAAGCAGAACTGGGGAGCAAGAAAGCTCCTAAACATTACTCATCGGCTACCGTTAAATGAGCTCAAGTGGTGAGTGCTGCTCTCTGAGTCCAACAGGAAGATGGGGGGTCTCCATGGTAACCCACAGTGGTGTAACAGATGTCCCATCCTGCACGTGCTTGTTTCTCCTCCGCTGGTGTCCCCCAGGCCTGGCTGGTGTCCCCCGGTAAAGGGTACATGAATGGACCCTGGTGTGCATGGCATCAAGCGGTACACATTTTGTCCTTTTTTTTTTTTTTTTTTGCCCTACCCGTAATAACAGCAGATCCTCCCTGTTCTGCAGTGTTGTGTGTCCATGATGGGCTTTTCTTTGTTGGAATTCAGGAACAAGTACCAGTGGCTCTATATGATGATGTTGTGTGTTTTTGTAAGATTATCTTCAATAATGCATGCTTTGGTGGCGCCCAGCTAAAACCCCTCCCTCTGTCAATGCATGTAAAATAGATAGTTTTCCGGTGTGTCTGTGTTCATCTTCTCTGATGTCATTTGTCTCTAACCTCTTTTCTGTCCTCTTTTCCTCTTCACTGTTCTTTCTGCCAGAGAGAAAAGTGACCTTCAAGCTGTCTGTCTGACTCTGAAGCCTTTAAATGTTGGTCTACTGAGATGGTCTTCAGTAAGAAAAGATTGTAATATAAAATAAATGTTTTAATCTTTTCTTTTAAATCAAAGATGCTTCATTAGAGAAAAGTAAACTTCCCTTTTTTCCTTGAATCAAGGAAACAGAACTTTTTCTATAACTGACTTTCTGGCTAATTGCACTGCTATAAAGTTGCAGACTGCTAACTTGCACTCTACACCTACTCTTGGTGCCGATGTTCACACAAAGCCAAATGGTTGAGCTTAAACTAGACTCCGAGGACTGAATGTCCTCTGTGTGACTTTGTATCAACTGGACTTTCACCATCTGCCAATTGATTATAATGATCCTCTTTGTAAATGAACAAGCACATGAAACATCTTTCTACTGTGGAACAGCTGATTTCTATGTCCAGCAAACTGCACAGAAAAAATAGCATGTCGACACAGAGGAATAAGGATGACCTCAGTCTGCATGGATCAATCAATCAACACTGTTCCCTCCCAATCAGAATGGACAATGTGTTTTAAGTTGTTTTCCTCTGAAATGCCAAAATGAATATAGCGGGAAGCCATGTTAACTGTGTAATTGAGAGACAATCCAGTCAAGATGGTTGTTTGAACTGAACACTACCTGTTTGGGTACAGTATGTATGTGCCCACTGTCAGATTTGATAATGATGACCTAGTGTTCATTTCCTTTTCCACTTTTACATAAATCCATTTGATGTGATTAAAATTCCAGACTCCTGTGGGTCATTTCACCTTCACTGCCCAGTGTTCCCAGTCTTTTATCTCATAAAGGAATGTGACTCTCAAGTGTCATCTATTCTTTCTCTAACGAATGATTTGTCTGAAATTTCTTTATACACTGAACAAATATAAACGAAACAACATGTAACATCTTGGTCCTATGTCTCATAAAATATTAAATTAGCCCTGAAATTGTCCCTGTGCACAAAGCTTATTTCTCTCAAATTATACATCCCTTTCAGTGGACATTTCTCCTTTATGATAATCAATGATTGAGTAAAATTGTTTGTTTTTGTTCAGTGTGTGTGTGTTTGCATTATACACACACACACACAGTCTGAAAAAGTCTGCACCAAGTTTTATGAACCACCTCCATGGAGAATCAATGTTCTATCATCAGACTTAATACACTGCAGATTTAATCTATCATAATTTAATACACATCAAATTTAATACACTGCAGAACTCAGTGTCTCAAAATAGTGTAAAAAATGGTATGCAAACAATGATACTGTCTTTCAATCATGCACATCATAATGTCTTCTCATCCATGGACATCTTAAACGTTAGCACATTCTTAATGCAGCTTTCTTGGTAAGCCAAGGCACAAAGTTGAATAAATAATTGTACTTAGCCAAAACCCCCATCTGATAAGATCTTAACATTTATTAGTCAAAACACTGAAGAACTGGTTCATGTCCTGTCTCCTTTAAAAATGTAATTAGATCGTCTGGCTTCAGTCCCATTGTGGCTGCATTTGTCATTGGATGGAAGTAAACAAGCTCATGGCCTCCATTAACCAGGTTGCTGTCAAGGACCACATTTACCATCTTGTCTTTGTCACAGAAGAGTGCCAGGGCAGTAGCACAGCCTTGGCTCACCTTCAGCTTATCCACCATGGCTGCCTCTTCAGCAAAGCGAAGGTTGCCACTGCCCAAACCTAGTTTCTTAGCCAGGTCATTGAGGTTGACCACACGGTCATGGCGGACAGACACTAGCCACAGGCCCTTTTTTTTCTTGTCTTTCAGGAAGAGGTTCTTTGTGACTGCCCCACTGAGACCTTCCAGGTGTGGCATCATCTCTTCCACAGTGAATACCTATGGGAGGCAAAAAAAAATTGCAGTTGTTCTCAAATGTATACATTCAGTTTATTATGTACACGCATTTATTAATGACCCTCCTTTGCCTCCTGAAGAGCATAAATGTTAAATACATAAAAGGTTAGTGCAAATTATTTTTGGAATGATTTTTGATCCTCTGACACCACCTTCATTCACAACCTGAATCGAAATTAGGTGGAGGTGTGCCTCAAGTAGTTTTAGGGGCATATCACCTGCACTGATCTACGGTTCGCTTCAATGGGCAACAATCGGTTGACACTCTTCTAAACCAATTCATTGTTTGCAAGGTGGGATTTTTGAAATGGCTAATGATTCACGATGAATCATCATGCTATTGCGTTCCCTGCAACGTGTCACCAAATATTGGTGCAAAATCAACTGTTCAGTGAAGCGGGAATCTAGAAGAGGTGGTCATAGCCTTACACGAGCTATACCATAAAACGCATATTATGAAGCAACTTAATTCGTCCTACAATCCTATTGTTTCCTTAATTAGGTAAATAGTAAAATCTCCTAATATGGTCCACAGTGTTGGTATCATATTATATATTTGGGAAGATAGTGTATTGAGATTTACTTGATTAGAGTCTCGACAGAATATCGGTACAGCGCCCCCCCCCCCGCTTTTGCTCCTTCTCACAGTTGACAGTGGAAATGACGACAGGGTGCATTAACTATATGCATCCGGTCGGCTAGCAGTTACCTGTTTTATAGTAGCGTCATGCTGGCAACAGAGATTCCGTAGCAACAATAAGACTTCCGGTTTTCGGATTTTGGCTTCAAAATAAAAGTCCACGGATAAACGCGATTTTAATAATATTACATGTATCGATTTTGCCTCTTTGCTTAGTGTGTATTGTAAAAATGTATTGTATGAAATGTTCACGAGAGTGGATAGAGTAATTATATGCAAAAAAATCAAGGGGCACTGTGTATTTGCAATTGTTGCTGGCATTTTACTCCACCCATCCCATTGGCTACAATGTAACTCAATGGATATGAAATACATATTACCCTATACAAAAAAAAACTATTCTATACGCTGCAGTGAATGTATTGTAGGAAATTTTCAGGACACTATAGATTGATTATATACAAAAAAATCAAGGGGCACTGTGTATTTGCAATTGTTGCTGGCATTTTGCTCCGCTCATGCCATTGCAAATGACTGTATATGAAATGCAAATGACTGTATATGAAATATGTATTGTACAAAAAAAACTATACGCCGCAGTGAATGTATTGTCTCTGACTCTGGGCAGTGGTCTCTGACTCCATGAGTCTGTGGCTCGTCCTACTGCCGCCGCCGGGGTGGCTGGCGTGTGTGGGAGCCTGGGCAGGGTTCTGTTGGGCGAGGAGGAGTTTTACACTCGCCCCACTAAGGTATTAGGCCAGTTATACTCGACTGCACCGCCTGCTGGATCCTCTATCTCCATGGTTACGGCTGTAACCAATAGGGAGATGGACAGCTCGGCCCAGGTGGTGCATGCGTCTTCCTCTCCCTTTCGGGTTGGCCCCACCTTGGGCGGGGTGGCTGTTTGTGGACGCCCCCCCCCCCGTGGCGGTCAGGGCTGCGGAAGCGTACAGTCAATGGCTGGCCACAGCTCCCCAGCTGCGCGCTCGACCGCTCTCTCGGTTCTACTCAGAGTGGCGTTGTCTGATCATCCCTCATCCTGATCGCCCCTTTTCGCCCGGGTGCCCTGTGGTTTGGCGGAGACGGCTCAGATGGCGGTGGGACCGCCATGGCGGATCCCTTACCGCGACGGGGCGTTGACACAGGCGAACGGCTCGATCGGGGCGTTCCCTGTGTTGGACCAGCCATTACAGGCCTGGCTCCTGAGAGGGCCAGGCTGTTGCGGCGAGGACTGACTGAGGAGGTCGTCGCGACCATTCAGGGTGCGAGGGCGGCCTCCACGTCGGCTAGCTATGCTGGCCGTTGGAGGATATTTACCCGCTGGTGTGAGGATGCGGGGGTTGACCCCCTTTGCTGTGACGTGGGCAGGGTCCTGTCGTTCCTGCAACGTGTTTGATCAGCAAAGATCCCCTGGCACGCTCAAGGTGTACGCGTGTGTGATCTCGGCGTGTCACGAAGGGTTCAATGGGGTGTCTGTTTTTAGTCATCCCTAGGTGAAACGGTTTCTGGCTGGGTCCCGCCGTCTTCGGCCGGTGGCTCGGTGGACGTTGCTGCAGTGGGATTTGGCTTTGGTTCTGGATGCGCTGTGCGACGCGCCGTTCGAACCTATTGATCAGATACCGTTGAAGATGCTATCCCTTTAGACGGCACTCTTGTTGGCTCTGACGTCTGCTAAGCGGGTCAGTGACCTTTGTGCGCTGTCAACGCAGCCTAGTTGTCTCGCCATCAACGGCGATGGCAGCAGGGCTGTGTTGCTCCCTAACCTGGCCTTTCTGCCTAAGGTGATCAAGTCGTCGTTTCGTTCCATGAAGATGGTATTGTGAGCGTTTTTTCCCCCTCCCCATGCGGGAGCGAGGGAGGAGAGGTTGCATCGTCTGTGCCCGGTGCGCGCTTTGGCACAGTATATGCAGTGCTGGCCGCGTTGCGGACCGCACCCCAGCTCTTTGTATGTCACGGAGGCCCCAAGGTGGGCCAGCCATTGTCGAAACAGGGTCTGTCTCACTGGTTATGTGAGGCGATTGATCTGGCCTACGTGTCACGTGGCACTCCTACGCCTAGGGGGTTTGGGGCGCACTCCACGCGTGGGGTGGCGGCCTCGGCCGCCCTGTTTAGGGGCGTGGGGGTGGAGGACATTTGCGCTGCTGCGTCTTGGGGGACGCCTTTGCCTTTTGTCCGGTTTTACTTGCGTGACATGGCTGCGGGTACGCTGGCTCACTCTGTGCTCAGTGTGGCTGAGGCTGGAGTGTGAGTTATGTCCGTTGAGCGGCTGGGACAGTGCATTTGACATGGTTCCGTCCGGTGCTCCGGTTTGCCTGTGCAGCTTTTTGGTCGGACACTCGCATTGTGTGTGCTTGAGTGTCTGCTTGTGTGCCGAGTCCGGGTCTCGGCGTGATTTTTGGGCTGGCCTCAGACGCTCCGATTCAGTTTTTACTGATTGAGGAGGTACCGGATGGGTTGGTTCCGTGTGTGCATTAGTTTGGGGCTGTTTATCAGCGCGCAAACGTATGTGCCAGTGGTTCAGCGGATGGAAGCGGCTCGGTTGGTATTCCGTGCCTGAGCCGTCCTGTTGGACACTTGTCTCGTTGGTGAGGTTGGTGACCGGCAGGGAGTACATCTTGGGCTCGCTCGCTTTGCCCTAAACCAATCGGAGCGAAGCCCCTATGGGCAAAGCTTCACGAAGTAGAACGATAGTTACTTTCGTAACTCCAGTTCTATGAGTGGAGCTTCGCCCATAGGGTTCATGCCCTGACCGGTCTCTGACAGCTTTTCTCGTGAAGAAAGGTATGTCGGGAGACTGAGCAGAGTGTGAGACCCTCTTTTATAGTCATGGGGCAGATGGCCATGAGAGGTGTGATTTGCATATTTAAATTTTCAGTGACTGCCTATTGGCAGAGGGGTAAACCAGCAACAATTGCAAATACACAGTGCCCCTTGATTTTTTTGCATATAATCACTCTATAGAGTCTCCTGAACATTTCCTACAATACATTCACTGCGGCGTATAGAACAGTTTTTTCTGTATGAGTCAATATGTATTTCATATCCATTGAGTTACATTGTGGCCAATAGGATGGGTGGAGTAGAATGCCAGCAACAATTGCAAATACACAGTGCCCCTTGATTTCTTTGCATATATTTACTCTATAGACTCCCCTGAACATTTCC